>CABEEJ010002288.1:54673-86945 GCA_901482245.1 Timema douglasi | reverse complement strand
ATATATATATATATATATATAAAACTTTATCCAAAGTATTATGGTGTACTGAACCCCCCTAAATAATTCCAGTTGCCAATATTTCAGTTTTGAGATTTTTGGGGGTGACTATAGCACCTAAGTAGTCATGTGCAAAGTTCTTAGCTCTGTACCTTATCGTGAAATTAGAGAAAATCTCCGAGCAGAAAAACAGACACCAGATGGCCAAATGTATAAGTCAGATTTATTAAAGGGTTTCCCACACTCCCTCCATTCAAATGCGTTTGCATTTTCTTTAAATTCTACCTCAGTTATCAATACCTTATTAAGACAATTAATAAGTTGCGGTAGAGAAAAAAATTAGAACTGTGTATATATATATATATATATATATATATTAAGAACGCGATATTTCATCACTAATATAATAGTATAGTAAAATAAACATTTTACTAGCCATATCATATATCATATATCATACTCTTAAGTTTGAGCAAAAAAAAAATAGTTCCAAGTCTCAATTCGTAATATGAAACTAACTGCTTTACTTTCCAAGAGTAGTTTTCAAACACAATACAATTAACTAATATGTTCAGAGCTAGCATGATAAATGTATATTGGTTTATGTAAATTAATTTGATATAGTGTTATGTATTTTTAATGGCCTACACTTTATGGAGCGATTGATTATATCATCCCACGATTTATAAATTATTATATTTGAGAACTTACACAACCCTTCTAGTTTCATTTCATCACGGTAAAAGGGGAAGACTCAATATCATTTTCTTAATTTCTCAGCTATTGACAGAACTAGAACCCAAGCACCTATAGTTTGTAAGGAATCTGTGCTACCTAAAGATATAAGGTGCTGTGAAATTAATAATTTGATAATTATTAATTTTAATCAATGTGTTACCGTGTACATTTTTTATGAATATACAATTTGAAACATAAAATAATATGTAAATTAAAATAGAGGTTTCATAAAATTGTATTTTTTCTTTTATTTATAATGCGATTTTTATGCAAGCTGTCAAGCTGGGCTTAATTTAATTAATAAAAATAATGCAATATATAAAATGTCTCTATAAATTGTATTTATAAAAAATATATTCAATTTAATTGGTCTTTGTTTTCAAACTGTAATGATTTGGGCCCAGAATGGGTTCAACAGAAATCCTGGTTTGAAAATAGAAAATAAATTTGTCAGACTTTCTAGAGTTCTGATGAGGATATTTTAAGCTCTCCCAGTCCTAATGACACTCCTCAACAATCTCACACCCAAAAATCCTCGTTCGCGTCTGTCCTGTTCTGGATTTGACCACCGAAATCCTCTCCGTTTCGTTGCTCGCCAGTTGCCGTCATCCCTTCTTTACTTCTATCCTCCTCCATCTCCCAGTCCGCTAAAAATAAACCGGAAAACATTGGAAAACAATAACCACATCTACGTTCTCCCTATGCTTTTCTCTCTCTTGATAAATTTTACTCCTACTTTTTTGTCTATCCTTTTCGTACCTAGTTCTTATTCCCTCACCATTGAGTTCTACCATCTTCGTTTCTCTATGGATCTATGCTTTATCTCCCTCTATCATCTTTATATTTGATTTTACTTCCCCAATGTGTGTTTTTCTCTTTTACAGGCATACACATGGACATCAGCCGGTCTGAATTTGCAAACAAAAATAAATATGAATCGTATCCAAGCAAAAGTCACTTAAGTCAACTTGAGTGCTTATCCCAAGTCACCAGTTGTGTTGTAAAGCCGAGCGACAGCTTATACTTATGAGATTCTTTATGCAGATATAAAAAAGATTTTTATTTTATAAGCTTCAGCCTCTTTTTTTATGAAATCGAGAATACGATTTTCATAGCGTTTACACACTTGACAATTTACATAAGCTAAATACTATTAAATTTTTGTGAACTATTAATTAAGCCTCATAATAAATGCTTTTATTTATATAAAAGCTCAATATGGATCGAAAATTTTTGTTGAAAGACATTAGTTTACAGAATATTTGCTTCCCCTTCTAGTATTTTAGAAAATTAACATTTATTAACACATGATAGATAAATATTTAATTACTTCTTTTGTATGAATATCGGTATGATAGAATTCCTAGATTTACTGTCAAAATATATCATTTCAATTTATATATATATATATATATATAATTTGAAATCTTTTGTTTTATTCTATAGGCCTAATGGGTCTTTTTTAATCTAATAACAAACCAGACGAGACTTATTCTTTTGTCAGAATGCCTACCAGTGTTTGGTATATTTTGTTCTCGTATATAATTTACGTTTAAGGAATTGAATCAGTTTTTCCCAAAGAGAGTGTGGAAACAAATCAGAGGGGTAAATATTTCTTATAAAAAAATCCTCCAATGCACAAGAATAGGGTTCGAACTTAATATTTACTTCCAAAACTGGAGGGGGCCACTGGAGGCAAAAACTGCCTTATCGCTTATGATAGAAGCTATGAATTCATGGCCTTATTATATTATTGGTTATTCGATGAATGGCAAATAAGCATGTAGCTATTACAATATTATAATCTATATATTTCTGTGTAGCTCGTAAAAATAATACTAGACAACAACTCCAATCGATAAAAGGAAGGACTAGCCATCATGTATATCTTGATTTTAAGGGAGGCTCTAGCGCTAGCCGGTTAGTATTGGCCAGTTTCATGTTCAGGTTTCGTACGCCTCAAGAGGAGTGTTACACTAAATACAGGATGACATCCAACTACAGAATAATAGAATGGGACAGTTTCTTATATGAAACTGGATCATTCCATTTGGATTTAGATTAGATAGGTGTCGTCTTGTGATTAGAATAGCACCGTAATCAATTATAAAGAATAGCAAAGGTTGACTGGCCTCTAAGGCTAAATTATAATTAAGGAAAGCATTGACCAGCCTCTATATATCACTTTTAAGGCAGAACAAGCTTTCTCCAACCTTTATATCTCGTTTCATAGTGATAACCAGCATTGACTGGCTTCCATAGCTTAATTTTATGAGAGAATAAGCGTTTATGGAACTCTATGGTTTGCTCCTAGTGGACAAAAATAATGGATCGATATAGATTGATTTTCAGCAATAACAAGCATTGACCGACATTGTATACTCCATTCACAGTAGGAATTACTCTCTGAAAGTTCTTTTTTCCTAACAATACCCTACCATATAATATATTTCTGGTAAGTAAAAAGGCCTTTCGGAAAAAAATTCCTACGGTGAACGGACTTTAGCTCTATTCCAAGGGGAAAATGGTATTTATCGAACTCATAGCTCACATATAAGGTAAAATAAATGTTGATGGGTCTCTATAGTGCGTTGCTAAAATATAATTACGCTAATGTGTAATGGTAGGGTGATTGTTAGATGAAGTGGAGGACCTACAGTTTAATGTGGAATCCAAACCACGGTGGAAGCCTGGCATTCCCCACATTCACAAGTTATGTATGATTTATACACGCCTTGACAGAGGTGAAGGAAGGGTTTGGTAATATGATTATTATTATTTAGCACCGCGTCTTACTACCTGTTCGGGTTATACGCTTTGGTAATATGATAAATCTGTGCCGGAACCGACAATTGGACCCTGGACCCCCAGCACAGAAGTCTGACACCTTACCCCTAGACCACCAGATTACCCCTAAAATATAAAAATAATTCACTGTCTTCTTTACCTCACTTATTAGGGATAAATATATTTATTGTGGATTGAAATATTACTTCATTTACAAGTGAAATCAAGGGTCAATTAAAATGTAGAACTCTGTTACAAAGTATAGCAAACATTTTCTAGTATTCTTACTTTTTCTCGACTCCTCGAAGAGATCGAAGAAAGAAGTATTGGGATCATCAAAGAAATCCAACTGAAGATTTTCATAAATGTCGATATTTCATGACACCCTAAAACAGAAAAAGTCGTTTTTGCGATGCCGTCTGTCCATCTGTTTTTATCTTGGACTAGAGCCTAAACCATTCTGCCGATCGGACTAAAACCTCGTGTCTCTGGTATTCACAAGGTTTCTCCGGGGTATTAGAAATTAGATATCTATCCATAAAATTAAAGATAGTGTGCTAAAGGTCAAAAAAGAGATATAATCGATTTTTACTCAAAATCCACTATGACAATTTTTATTGAATTTTGCGTCTAGTCTTTGTTTAGCATTAAAAATAAATGATACGGAACTCCGTAAGAACTATCTCGCTCCATTGTTTAGAAAAGTAGATATTTACTCAAAATTTGTAATAAAATATATAATAGCAAACCCGAGAATAAATTGCGCTAGATATGTGTAAAACCTTTATTAATCGTGGTTTTAAATTTCATAATTAGTATATATTCTATTTTCTCAAAATCGACTATAATGAATCTACTTTTCTCACTTTAGACTCAATATGCAAATTTTATATTTTCATCCTCTAGTAAGCTGATAAAAATTTTAGGGTTAGACAGACACATAGACAGACGGTGTTGTAAAAACAACTTTTTAAAGTTGAGGGGGTCATGAAACGTCGACATCCAAAAGTCATTTTGAAGAAAGGTTGAGAGTAACCATTTTGTTTATAATATTTATAAATGTTTTGAAATAATATTTAATCAAAATTGAAGAGACTATTTTGAGAAAATCGACTTTTTCTCCTTTTTCCCTTCAGTAAACCACCCAAACTAACCCAATTACAAAAAACCTTCAGGGCAACCCTATGAAAACCCTAGATACCAAGTTTTATCCAGGTCAGTAAAATAGTTTAGACTCTAGTTGGAGGTACACACAAACAGAGAGATGGGAATTCAAAGAACAACCTTTACGGATTCGGGGGGGGCATGTAACGTCAAGATTCATCACAATTTCAAGTTCGATTATTTTTGATGATCACAATACTTTCTATACATGTAAGATAACAATAAAGCAACAAAATTACAATATTCGTTTTTCCATGAAAATTACTTTAAGATCACTTTACATATTTAAACAGAAATTTCCGATTTTAATCATATTTCAGTAGCTATTTGAGATAGGAAATAAATTATTCATTGTAAATTTGTAGTTCGGTTGAAATAAAAAATATTTCAATCTGGAACATATTTTTAAAACCGACAGTTTCTGAGATGTAATCAACAATTTATTATATGAAATAGATTGCTATGATCTTTGATGGACCGTGATGCTCCTCTTTTATCAATGTTTTTGTAAACGTGTAGCTTATTACATTTATGCTCTTTAGTGAAGTGTTCCTGCAAGAATGTATATTATTTTGTTTCGCAGATTTTACGGGTTTGTAGTAAATGTCACTATTTTAAAATTAAAGACAGAGAAAGACTGCACAGTGCACCGTACCATTTATTTATATTTTACAAATAATAATAAACGTGACAAACCTTTATATCTTCTTTACAAAGAATAAGAATAATTGATTGTTCTCTAAATGGCATTTTTTATATAATCTCTATGATAAACAACCATTTTAATGAACGCGTCGCTTGTTGTCCGTGAACGGATTTTACACAAAGACAAGACAAAGTAGTAGAAGAAAGAAACAAAAAAAAAGAAAGTCTGAAGTGAAATATATCGGTAATTTAGTAACACCACTGTAATTTGATTTGTGCCTCTCCTGTTTGCCATTTGGAACTAGTGTTTACATTATGTAGAAGCTGGGAGTGAAGGGTGATTCGATGGGGGAGGGTTGGAGTGAAGGAGGGAGAGGTGGAATCGGGATGGGGGTTTTGGTGCATTGCGCATGCGTGATGAGTCAAGGCTATTTGGCTTTAACAAACGTAGGCCACGGGGATAAATGAAAATGGATGGCGTTTTGTCAGGAGATCTGTCCGTCAGTTTGTACCTATTGAACGTGAGAGAGCTAAATACCAGAGTCAGGAGGATACTAGGGTCTGTTTGAACCATCGTTAAGTTGGTAGAATGATCAACAACCATTCTAGGGAACATTTTATTCGATTCATCGTGGTGTTAATAGAGAGGTTTACTACTTATTTACGGATTCGTTCTCATATTAATTAGGTATCTAGGAGTATTTGAAGATTCTGCAAGGAGAAAATGCTTAGAAAAATAAACCTTTTTGTGGTAAACCATAGTAACAATTTATATAATTTGCCTATTTCCAGTACTTTAAATTACGAAAAAGTTGTTAAAAATAATTTCACAAAAGAACCAATCATTTTTAAGGTTAGAGGTCCAGTATAACGGAAAAAAATAGTAACTTCCAACGAAAACCCGACTTGTCTAGCAAATTTCCAAATTTTTCACTATTTTAAAAAGAGATAATCTTATTTATATTGCTACTTTTTTATTCTTTCTCTTTAAATATTTGTTTTTGGTCAAATAATGACCACTAAAATATACACCCAGTCCTTACATTTCTTTTTCCAATATTTTTTAAGTGTGTTTATGAATTCCCTAAACTGTGTAAGTGCTAGTTAACTTTCATCGCTATTAATGAAAATCGGTTTCACTATAAATTTTAATCAAATATGATTTATTGTAGTTTATCGTTAAACTTATTCTTTGTTTACATAGCCCTAAAAAATAACTTAATTAAACTTTAACACAAATTGCAGCATTCGCTACACAATTCACTGGCATATTTACAATTATGCTAAAGGCATTGAAAATATCTATGAAAAGTGACAACTTAATATCATACTATTTTATCTATAAATACATGAAAGCAGATCAAGTAATATTCTAGATACCACATAACGTTATTCCTAAATAAATTGGACTGAGAATTTAAATTCTATCTCCGATTTTCAGATTTTACTCTTACATATAGTAACACCACCCCTCAACCATTTCATTCGCACTGGTGCCAAGGAAAGACGTCTAAGATATTGGACACACATTGTACAAAGTAACCTTAATGAGATAGTTTGGGGATCCAACTTTGGAAGGTTGTATTAAGGTGTTTTCCATAAAAAGTTCCCCTCGATCTTTCTCGGTAAATTCTAGTACATATTTCTTTAAATATGGGTAAATGATCAACTGTCTAGGCAATTTAATTTTAATCTCTGAAAGAAAAGATAGTGTAGTAATTACACAGAGCTCCTTGGGTATCTTATCTTTAGCACGGGAAACTGACACACTTTACTCAAAAAATGTTTATTGTAGCGGAACATCTCACACAGATTACTCAGTTTACTTATTTCTAGGTGACCTGGTGGTCTAGGGGTAAGGTGTCAGACTTCTGTGCTAGGGGTCCGGGGTTCAATCCTCGGTCCCGGCACAGATTTATCTGATTACCAAACCCCTCCTTCTCCTCTGACAAGATATCTTCTGAATGTGGGGAATGCCAGGTCTCCACCGTGGTTCGGATTCCACATTAAACTGTAGGTCCTTCATTTCATCTCACAATAACCCTACCGTTACATATTAGCGTAAGTGCGTATAAGCCGAACGGGCAGTAAGACGCGGTTTTAATAATAATAATAATAATAATAATAATAATAATACTTATTTCTAAGTTAGACAAATGACAAGGGTCACTGTAGAGGACACAGTGTACTATTGCTGTAAAATCTACGTACAAGTTGTAAATAAATGTCCGATCGCACTTATCATTTGTCCACTCTTAACTGTTTTGTGTATTAAAATAAGGAAATCGTGCAAGTTGTCCTCCAATTGAAAGGGGTAGAAAGGGGGGGGGTTGTAAGGGACCCGAGAAAAGATCAGTGCATTTAGCAGTTTTTATAGAAAAACAATTTTTTTGTTCAAATAAATCAAATATTGTTTTTATACAAAACTACGATTAATCAAATTCTATGTTTGTATAGAATCAATATTTTATTTATTTTGACCAAAAATTATTTGTTATAATAACTTTAAGGGCACCGACCTTTTAACACATTCCCTGCATCATCAACTTGAATGTTAATTTTTCCATCCATAAACCATTAGTGTCATTAGAGGAGATTTTGTTTGAAAGTTAACACTGGTGCAAAAAAAAAAAAGCTCTCACCAAACACTCCTCATCAATAACATTTTACTATTAGTTTTAATTTAACAATTGAGTAGGTAAGTGTTTCAAATAAATAAGGTTCATTTTAAAATATGTTTGTTCTGAATTGACAAATATATTCCATAATATTCTTGTAAAACACAGAAGGTATTTTGTATCTGGAAAACACAGGAGAAAAAAATTAAATTTTAGAAAAAACTGAATAATTACTAGAATATGGTTCAAAATGGGACATTAAAATGAAAGCTTTAAATATTAGACCCTTGCATAGGAAGAAAATCGAACTGAAGCAGCCTGATTCGAATACAGGCATTATCTCTCTCACTCTTTTGCATAAATATTCCCATCAATGTCAAATCCCTTCACAATAGTCAGTTATATTTTTAAAAAAATTCTCTCTACACTAATCACTAATATGATTTGAATTCCTGGAAAAATCTGGTAATTTTGTATGAATAAAAAAAAGTGGCAGCCCTGAATGTAGGTGGGCTTATTCATTTTTATGAATTCTTTTGTGTAGCTTGGTTTATTATCGGATATTGTTTTTGGGAGCGGTGTACTTTTGTAATAGCCAAATCTAGTTTATCCCACACGATTCAGTGGGTACATGAGCACAAAGCATAGGTTTTGTCCTGTTGCCTTTCTGGTGACGTGAGTTATCTGGTTTATATACCAGGTGGGTACACAGAGGTGTATTATGATTACCTTATTTTCTAATGTAAATGCGAGTAGACCTATATCTAGTACAAATATTTACCTAACTCATAATTAATTACCTTATTAGTGCAAATACACGGGTAAGAGTGAGACTTGAAATGCTGTTGCAAAGATGAGTAGAAAGGAAGGGGGGAGAAGGGGTAGTACGCGATAACATAAAAGCGAATAGTTTTCAGCTAGATATTGACTAAGAAAGGAAGTTTCTGCTGCCATACTCAATTGATCTGGAAGGAACCTCATACCAAGACAATATAAAATAAATTATTTCAAGTTTGGTTTTTAACACAAACACAAAAAAATAATTATTTAGACCAGATTAAAAGTACCGTACAGATAAAAAAAGATATTTATATTATTAGTATATATGTGATTTTAAATTTTATGTTTAATCAAATACGATTATATACAATTATTAAATATGTGTACTTTCCCCTTTTTGCGAAATCTAATAACAATAATTTTATTTTTATTTTTCGATCATAACATTTATAGATATAGTAAATATAATCATTGTAATAAAATTTAATAGAACTAAAGGATTAAACGTAAGCGTAAACAAAATCTTTCATGTATTGAATTGTCACTGTTACTCAAAAGTAGCACTTACTAAATATAATGTTTATGCTTATGAATACCCCAAAGTAGATAAAACTAATTTCATTTGTAATACTTGGGTGAATAATTGGCACTCCTATTACAAGATATATTTAAAATACACAGTCTTACTAGTCATATTATTATGGTTTATTTTAATTAAATATTGAACTATTGTTAAAATAAATATAATGCACATCATTGTATTTAGCAACCATAAAATGAACTTCGAACTAGTATTTGCTTCCTAAAATATAGTGAGTTTATTCTTTTTATAAGTTTTAGGCAATAAATTGTAAGTCTGTAAGTAGCTAGAACACACAGTTATAGTAAATACATGGTGGTAAGGACCTTAAATTATAATATACAGTGTGTTTTTCTGATAAACGCTGATAAAGTTTTAATATATTATAATTTTTAAATTTTACAAACTGGTATGAAACAATAATCGTTCATATTATAAAAAAAAAAGCTACATCTGTAAATCAAATGACTTGCAAAAAACATTATATTAATTTTAATATTATTATTATTATAAGCACAGCATCTTACTACCCGTTCGGGTTATATGCACTTACGCTAATGTGTAATGGTAGGTTGATTGTGAGATTAAATAGAGGACCTACAGTTTAACGAGGAATTCGAACCACGGTGGAGGCCAATAATTCCACACATTCACAAGTTGTGATTAATACACGTCTTTTCAGAGGTGAAGGAAGGGTTTGGCAATCAGATAAATCTGTGCCAGGACCGAGGATTGAACCCCGGACCCCAACACAGAAGTCCGACACCTTTTCCCTTGACCACCAGGTCACCGACTAATTTTAATAGATTTTGTAGATGTCAGATAATTTACTGTATTTTTTAATGTATACTTTTCATTCGTAAGTTGATCTATACGGAAACAAAAAAAACTACATGGCATCAGCCTGAAAGCAAGCTATACCGTCCGTGCAGCCACCGTATGTTGGTAGAGATGGTGCTATTTCTTGCGGATAAAAGGTGTCATGTGATCAACACTATGAACACTTCGACCGTTACTCTCTGTTTTCTAGCCTGTAGTTGATACTTTTATATTCAAGTAACTCCTCATTTGTCCTCACGAGGTTTAATTGACCTCGTTCTAGACCCACTGCTTCACAAAATATCTGGAAGAGCAAGGGATCAAATTTGGAACCTATAGATCTATATGAATATCAAGTAATAATATCCCGCAAAATATTTGTCAATATATTGATAGCACAAGGGTTTATTAACGATATAATCGAAGAATTAGGAATAAGGAGGCTATTTATTATAAGTGCACCCATATTATTGATTAGATAGAATGAACAAAAAATTATGTTGTGTGTGAGAAACCACCTCCACTTTCACCTAAAGAGATTTTAATCTCATTTTAACTTATCATCGGAAATCTGGTTAATTAGGAATCTGACGCCTTAAACCGCGTGACTATCAATGCTGTTTCTTCAGAAACTATCGCTTTACTAATAACATAGTTAATGAATAAAATAATTGCGTTTTTAAATCATGAGATTAATCTCAATTAACTGATGATGATTAAATTTTGGTTTTAATATATTATATTATTTGATTTAGGAATATATTTTTATGTAAATAACTTATAACTTATAATTGAAGGGATTATTAGAATTGCCATTCTGTTTATGATTTTAATCAGTGACTATATATGAAATTTAATCAAAATTATTAGAGCGAATTTTTAGAAAAAATTATTTTATATCATTATTCTCTTCAATAAACTACGCTTTATTTTAGGTATCTAATTAGAAAAATTCACCTTGGAGTAATCGCTTGATACGATGTTTTATCCCAATATTGGTAAAATAGTTTCGTCTCTAAACTAAGATCCAGAAAGCATCGCGGAAACAACTTTTTTGGTATTCACGTCAAAAACTATCAAAATCTTGGGATCGATTTTTTTTTTTACGGTCACAATACTTCTCTCTCCGAGAAGTCGAAATAGAGTGAGAATACAAAACTAAACAAGTAAAACTCATTGAACTAATGATGACATCACGGTAAATCATCTGTTTATGAAAGAGTCCACTAGGCAACCAGTAGCGCACTGTTTGTCCCTTTCTCTCAACCCTTTAGAAACAACCCTGCCCCACACCACTTTCAGCACCCCCAAACCCCATACCACCTCCCACCAACCCTACTACAACAGCAGGTGCGCACTGCTACCGACAATAAATCAGCTCCAATTAAATCACGTAAGAGAGAGGGAGAAAGTGAGGACAGAGAAATCGGGTTACGCTGGAAGATGGTGACGAGGGGAGGGTTTAGATAGAGCGGGTGGAGTGGGGTGGGGTAGAAAATACAAAACAAAACGTGGGTTTGAACGACATGGACAAAAAAGCAATGAGTGGTTGCTTGTTCCCTTGGGGATCCTTCAATGAGAGAGAACCCTACATCCCTCTCTCTTCCTTTTGATCTCACCAAACCCTTCCAACCTTTCATCCCTTGACGTTAACATGAACCTTGGACCACACCACAGTGTCATGGGTCCGAGATGACACATCTCACGCGCCAATACAGCGAGTTGAAACCGTCATTAATCGAGTCACACCCAGGTACCGTTTGAATACGATAGGTATGTGCGGCGCAAGAGATTCCGGCATTTTTAGAATGTGTTGCTCTTGAATTCCTTTCGTTGTCCCTTTCTCTTAGAAACCTCATATAAAAAAAATACGTTCATAGGAAAGTGTTTCTCAAAATGTTAGTGATGGTGGACCACAAAAATTGAAGGTATGCGCCACTAGGAATAGGAGGGAAGGAGGGAGTTTAAAGCTTTGAAGGAAAAACTTTATTTAAATACAACTCAATTTAAAGATTATTAAATATACAAGACCTAAAATAACGTTTTTATTTTATTTTTATTTTACTAGTTTTTTTATCACCACGAATTAACATTTCGAATTATACTATTAGGCCTATGTACTAACTACGATCATTTTATGGATCAGGAAAGCTATATTTATTGGAAGTGTACCCACATTTTCGTCGATGGAGTGTGGAGAACAATACATCCAACTGAGAGTTGAACTTCAATCTCCCCCTTAACTGCGGTCTAGTTTACTGTGGGAGTAGTGACTTGGATATGAGACCACCATATTGAGTACATGAAAAATTGAACAAAAATATGATTTAACTATATTGAATTAGTAGACTAATTAATATTTTTTGATTATTTTCTAGTATTGTAAGCCTTTTAATATCTAATATATAATTGTATATATTTGTTGATTTAAGGTTGATACAATGTTCCTTTTCCATAATGACTTATATCTACTGATAAAATAGATACATCAAACTATGGAAATTCTATATTTTTTCTTTTGTATTTATAATGTTTGTTTTAGAATTTAATATAGTTTTAATATACGTGGATACCGTGGACATATTGATAAGCTCACCAGTAGTCCGATCATCGCACTTTGAGAAACAGGATGACATCTAGAGCAAATGTAATACCTTTTGCTTGAAAGTAATTGGATGACCATTTCATAAAAATAACTCAATAAGCCTGGCCAGGACTCGAGCCTTGACCACCAAAAAGACCAGGTTATACGACTTTTGATGCTCATTGCCCCACGCATATTTGTATATGTATTATGTATTATACATACAGGGACCTCCACAAATAAAAGGACCTCCCAAAAACGTTTGCAATAATACAAAATAAATCTCTTGCTCTCTAGATTCCAGTCAAGGTAAAATCTAAAAAAAAGTCCATTATTCAAACTAATTTTATCAATTTTTATTTATTTATACTAAATCATTACACAAATAATTCAAACGGGAATTTTCAAAACTTAAAAAACATATTTAGATTGCAATGAATCTAGTGAGTCCATATGGAATTATAAAATACTACTTAATTGAGTTATCCTCATTAACAGTTTCTCCCGACCTGTGTATATGACCGTGGTGTAGACACCACAGGATTAGATTAAAATATTTTACAATTTTTTTTCTTTGTTCATTTTCATAAGTTTTGGGCACTCACTAAATCTACTTTGTTTTGTTTTGGTTTTAAACAAATATAATTATACAATGTATTGTTAATATTTAATTATCTAAATAAATGATTTAACAGTAATATTGTAACTTCTAGTTTCTTAAGGAAAAATTGATTGTGTCAAAACCCTGAAATATAATTTTTTTTTAATATCTGGGTTTCTAATTATTACTCGCTCATGGACCTTCATAACTCTAAATTAGGTCCTTTGTGTTTGTGTATATATATATATATATATATATATATAATCTTTAAAAAAATCAAAAAAACGTTAGTCTCGTTTTAACACGCAAACCTCTTTCATCTTCTTTCATTCAAAAACTAAATGTAAAATAGAACAATCGTCACCACCTCTGTTCATTCATTCTACTTCTGTCCATTCGTTGGCTTTGCCACCCTACTACAACTGGCCTAACCCCCTTCTCCTCCATCCCTAAGCCCCTTTCGACCATTTCACCCTTTCAAAAATTGCCTATACATTTTTTAAAACCCATGTGGCCAGGAACTGTGCTAAACCTCTCCCATTTCACTATCCGCTACCTCACCCTCTTTTTGACCCTATGGTAATCATATCTGCACGCCCTCTACAACAATTTGGTGGAGTTTGACTCGGTATTAAAGCATTCCTTTTTTTTACTGTTGAGTAAGTGTGTGTGTTTGTGTGCATTGCACGCATGGTGGAAGATATAGAAACCTGACCTATGCAGTTCAATAAATTGGTGCATATATATATATATATATATATATATATATATATATATAGAGAGAGAGAGAGAGAGAGAGAGAGAGAGAGAGAAAGAGAAAGAGAGAGATAAAAAAGTCCGGAAACGGCCAATAGATTTTTTTATCAACCCTAGGATTGGACGCTTTAAAATTACCAGAGCCCAAAGTTCTATTCAATTTCGGGCTTTGGCCGTCTCCAAACAGCCAAACCTAGGATTGTGCAATTACAATACAACCAAAGCGTTAAATAACATTGTTATAACTTATATACTATTTTCTCATTAGATTACATCTAATGTTTTAACTTTTATCCTCGGTATTCTTACCACCTTGAATTCTATCATCATTGATATTATATATATATTCACTTATAAGGCCTGATTGTACGAATATTCGTATGCTTCATCACATTTGGTTATTTTTGTTCTAAATAGTTATACTAGTTATATGAACAATAAACAGCTTATAATGATTTAAAAAACTAAATAACTCAAGCTCAGACAATCCTTCCTTTTTAAAAGTTTTAAAGAAATGATACACTGCGCATACAAAGACATCCGTGTCTGAGGATATTATTTCAATGCGCTCTACATTTCTAGCAACTGCATGATGTACATGAAGAAGTAACCAATCATCAGCCTCTTCCAGGTCAGATTGTAAAAACTAAATGTCTTCTTTCGTAACATTTTCAAGAAATATACTTGTCTGTTCATAGTACATTATATGCATGGAGAATAAATATTGCATTTGGTTTGGGCCTTGCAATATAATATGTCAAAATCAAAAATATATAATCTAAATTATTCATAGTGAGTTTTGGACATTAAAAATAAAATAATATGATTGGTTTACTTAAAAAGTTATTAAAGATTAGACTACTAACGACTAATCTATATATTTTAAATATTAAAAAATAGCTTTAACAATTTGGCTACGCAGTTTTATTTAATACGTTTATTTTACAATTTAATAATTATATGTTAAGATTTTTTTTAAATTTTTCAACTTTAATTAATGCATAGCAGTTTTATTGAAATTTGAAATTTTTGAAATAGTTATATAAAATGTATTTAAATTTGTGTCTGGGTTTTATTAAACATGATACATAACAATGTATCTTTATTTTTATATTACTCAAAATTTTTAGAAAATGGTTTTGTTAAAATGTGTATCTAAGAATAGTTTTTCATTACGAATAAGATTAGATTTTCAATATTTCAAATATAAACAATTTGAAGGTTGTGTATATATAATTGATTTTGAGATTAGATATTTTTAATAGTTCGAATAACTTTGTTTAAAATGTAATGAAGAATGTTTATTATCATATACAAGATGGTTTTTCTGAAGAAAACTTTAGTAAAAGTAACTTACCAAAAACCTATTTTTTATTTCTAAACAATAATACCCTATATAAATTAGTTTGTTGGGTCGTGTGGAATCATTATTCCTTTAAGGGTATTTAAATTGGATTTTATAAATATAAATATATCAGTACCTGAATTACAAATTAAATTATTAACTCCATATCCTTTATAACACTCAGTCTCCCGGCTGTACCGTGAACGTTACCTGATGGTGAATTTTAAGGTCGTGATGATAATATAAACTGGGTCTATTAACCTAGGTACTGTCACTTGAGCTAAGGTGTTATATATTATAACTAATCAAAATAAGTAATTAATAAATACTAGCCTACACTAAGCAAAGAAGCACTTCAAGCTATTAACCCTCATTTATCCAATGATAGCTCAGTCGGTAACGTGACTTCCCAATAAATGTTGGTCCCAGGTTTGATATCTGACATAATGGAAACATTTTATATAATTAATTTGTGATGTTTCCCATCCACAACGATTGAGTAAATTTGAAGGACAGGGTTTCACATCTGTTATTGATTAACCCGCCTCGGTGGCGTAGTTGGCTAACGCGCCAGCCGTGTTGAGGTTAACCGCTGAGGACGGGGAGATCGAGGTTCGAATCTCGGTCGAGTGAACTGGGGGTGGTTTTTCCTAAATTGTTTTCCACTCCCCCGCCACGCAAATGCGGGTTCACTTCCTCTAATTCATCCTTCCCAATTCCTAATCCATTAGCGTAATTAGTACTTAAAGTGTATAACCGATCGGGTAGTAAGACGCTGTGCTAAAAAATAATAATAATAATGTTATTGATTAAGCTTGTGTGTATGTCACGTGTTAATTAAATCAGTGAACCTGTCTCAGTGGCCGCGTGGTCTAACGCACTACTCTCGCAGTAGACAAGAATGCTTATGACGGGGGAGATCGAGGTTCAAATTTCGCTCAAGTGTAATAAAGGTGGTTTTTCAAAAAAATAGTTTTACACTCGTCCTCCACGCAAATGTGGGTACAATTCCTATAAATGTAACCTTCTTAATCTCTAAGACCATTAGCGTAATTAGTATATAAGCATATAAACAAAACGGTTGTTAAGACGTGGTGCTAAAAATCAAATTCAGTCAGTGGGTTTAGAACGTGAACTTTAAATTATTAATAGATTTAATTAAAATATTGGTATGTACAAAAACATTTAGAGTCTATTCAACATTTTATTGCCCACTCTGTCAAAACACTATGAAACACTTATAACTTCCTAGTACAATTTTTTTAAGTAAAATAAAGTACGTTTGTTTTATTTGTATCGCAAAGGAAACTTTATCACGTGCTCAGATATTCCCCAGCGAATTGGTGGGGAATACCTTCGCAGTCCAGTCAGGCTTTGGGTCCCCAATTCGACTTCTCGAATGTTCTATTGATTTCTCATGTGGGTAACCCTCTTCCCCCCAACTAACCCCCTACACTTTTCCAGACCTCCCTTCGCACAACCCTTATATGAATGTTCTTACGAAACACGTATACAAAACAACGTCCTTTCTTCGATAATACCTTTTCTCAAACACGTTGACGGAAATCATATAAAACACTTGTTAGGTTTTTATATACATCCTTTAACTAGGCTATATATTAATTACATCCATTTCTTGCTCCAAGTCTTAAATTCCCATATATTTACACAAATAAGGTGAATAAAACTTATATTTATATATTTTTTAAGTATCTAGGCATGTGTGTATAGTCATCATCATGAAGAGTTTTCAGCCACTGATTGGCTCTGTTTGGAATATATGCCTCCTCGACGTAACATTTCGTTCCATAACTTATCCACCACCATCTTTTCTCTCTACTTTCTTCCCCATACTCATATTTTGTACTTCCTTAATCCATCTGTTCCTTGGTCATCCTCCTACCCCTTCACTCTGATATCCAACATTTTATTGGGTATCCTCTCCTCCACAATTCTCATCACATGCTGGTAGCACATCAATTGTGACTTCTTCTATCCTGTCCTATCCTGTCCTGTCCTAGTTCTTTCTTAAATATTCATCTTGCCCTTCCATTCCTCATCATGTCTATTCTGTTCACTCCTAATCTATTTTTCATAGATTTCATTTCATAGATCTCTATATATATTTGTATATTTATAATAAAAGGTAACATTTCATTAATACAATAAAATTTACAATGTAATATGTGTGTGATATATCACACTCATTAGATTAAATCGAAACATGTAATTACTAAAAAAAAAGTCCCAAGTATCACGACAATGTTGTAGTTTTTCGCTAAATATTTAAGCCAGTTCATCCTTTAAATTTGATTTATTATTACTAAACAAGCAAACAAATAAATTGTGCATTACACTGCAAAGACTTTCATGATTCCTTATCTAAATTATACTTCTGTGTGTGGGAGGTAAAGGCTGTAACCCCCCCTCCCCCATTTATGTATTCTTATACCCATAAATAACAGACAGGTTGGTTATGAGAGAGTTTTATTTTTATTCAACAAAATGACAAAAAGGCTCTATGAGAGGGTGAGACATGCCCAGCGTTAGGCGTTGTATCCATACACAATGGCCGAAGAGTAATAATAACACAACAAAATGCGAGACGCTTCCCCGAGTTCATAAATGGCCAAACAAACAATTTAAACAATTACGGTTAAATTGACCTTCACATAAATCTGGTATAGATAACAATACCAATGAAAGATGGCGATGGTAAACCCTAGATTATGGTAATATCAATAGAATATTAGCTAGTTGCCATCAGCAACTCTCAATTTATCAGAGTAATAGACAAAATGTTATACATTAAATAATATCTTAACAGCCATAAATGAGCGTAATAGAAATATATATATAAAAATAGAAATTAGTAATAGTTAGGAAAACTAATGTTAAACATTTCAACTACAGTTAAAAGAATAAGCACGCAGACTCGCGGCCCTTGATTTAACCAACAAAGAATAAATCTCTGAGGTTTAACACTACCAGATAAACTTCCCATTAATAACACGTGGCATAATCTTAAATTATTATTATAATTAGCACCGCGTCTTACTACCCGTTCGGTTTATACGCACTTATGCTAATGTGTAATGGTAGGGTGATTGTGAGATGAAATGGAGGACCTACAGTTTAACGTGGAATCCGAACCACGGTGGAGGCCTGGCATTCCCCACATTCACAAGATGTCTTGTCAGAGGTGGAGGAAGGGTTTGGTAATCAGATAAATCTATGCCGGGACCGAGGATTGAACCCCGGCCGCCAGCATAGCAGTCTGACACCTTACCCCTAGTACCCTTACTCTCAGTGTTGGTTTCCCCCCTACATTTAGGGTGATTTAAACTCTTTGGGGGATTTTGCGGGGGGGGGGGTAAATTATTTAGGAAGCTTTTTTTAGGGGATAAAACTGAAATAAGTTTTTTAATATTTCCCCACAAATTTTCCTATATAAAATTGTTTTTCATTCATTTTCCTTAGATCCTATTTTCTTTAATATATTTTATAATCATTTTTTAAATTTCTATATATTTTTCTTTATTCCTTTTCATCCATATCTCATTAAGTAGGAAACTGATACTTTTTGGGGAAAATTCACGTTCAGTTGGGTTAAAATTCATTGCTCAATCTGGCAACACTACTACTAACCTTATACTTGCTGTCTGTTTTACAAAATACTAGTTGCTTGTGAACTGTTTAATATGTTAAGTTTTATATTGTTAAAATGAATCCTGAAAGTTCTAAATGGTGGCCATTAATGAAAATGGGTTTAGATGCGGCAAGTATTTCAAAAAACGGAAAGTAAAATACTTTTGTAATAAAAATTCATTATTATTGTGGGAATTTTCATCTCGTAGCCTAACCTAACCTATAAAAATGAGAGGAAAATCATAAAGCTTAATTTGGTTTCTGTATGTAACTTGTTTATCTTGGCCATACGTTTTGGTTAATATTATACAATAACCTTTACCGTGTTTTTATCGTCAAAAATCGACGATTGGCAACACCGCAACAGATATTAATCGTCTATTCTTGACGATTGGCAGTTGAAGGGTTAAGCTGTATTGTTGTGTATATTGTTGTGTAGATGGTGTCGTTACTTCATATCTAAGTTTTATGACAGTAAGCAAAATTGTTTTTCTACAAATCCACTGTTTATTTCAGATCAATCAGTGGTGTATGACTGGGAGGTAAGCATCAGTACTCAGGGGCTTATTGAATCGGACGCTGAGAGAAAATATGTTCTCCATGAAGAATCATCTTCAGATTCTGATGAGCAATCGGTTGGTAAAACTAAAATTAGCACTCACAGTGATTTGGATTATCCTCTACCAACTAACCGAGAAGAGGAGGTGGATAGTCAAGGATCAGTCAAAAAAAGGAAAGTTAAAGAGAAGATATTAATAAAACAGCCAGGCAGAAAAGGGGTCAAACAAGAATAGAATTGGTTATGCAATGTAATGAAATAAAAATTATCTAATTGAGAGGAATATTTTAATAAAAAAAGAAAGTTAATTCCAGATAAACAGTTTAAACCCCCTTATTCATATCGAATGAGATTTATGGAAAAACATATAAGAAGATCAAATGAAATATATATTTAGTTCATACTATTCTAAGGGTAAGAATACTGATGTAAAAAGACAATTTGTAAGGAATTGCATTTTTAGCCTGCCTACTGTTCGTTCTAGGAAAATAAATCTTGATTCTGGCAAAAACAAAAAATACTTTGTTTTACTATTTTTTTTGTCAATAATGACTAGGTGAGAGTATTTAAGACATTTATCTCAATACCCTAGATATTTCTACCAAGGTTGTTGTTAATGTTTTAAAGAACACTCTAACAGGTGTTGTTATAAAACCAGACCAAAGAGGAAAAAACACTCCATCTAATAATATCCCTAATGCTGTAATTGAGAATGGTATGAGCCATATTTCCTTTTTTCCTCATTACGAAATACATTACAGTATGGGGAAAAAAAGATAAAAAAATATTGGGAACATAGCTAAATGTTGAGACAACGTATGATTTATACTTAGATTCCTGCAAAGAAAAGGAAATAGATAAAAAAAACTGGTTGCAGTAAAATGGAAGTACCGTAATATGTTCAACACTCAGCTCAAGCTTTCATTTAAAGCACCATAAGTTAACTCTTGTGACACATGCGACTCATATCAAGCAAAACTCAAAGGTGACTTAAGTCAACCCGAAAAATACCACATTAGAGTGGAGTATGATGCACATCTTACTGAGTCAAAATGGAGGTATGATTTAAAGAGTTCAGACTCTAAAATATTTAAAGAGAATCTGAATCACAAGGTTTTGACAGGTGATTTACAAAAATATTTACCAACACCCCTCATAACGAATGGTGGTTTTTTTTAAAGAAAATTAAGGACCCTGAACTTTACTCTATATGAATCATCAGACTCATCAGTTCAGTGTATGATGTGAGATGAGACCAATGGAGCCTTGGATAAATGAAATTGCTTCTTCTTTGCTTAAGTAGGCTGATGGTGTGATTACAAACTCAAACGTCGATGAAATGACTTTGTAGACGGACGACTGCTACGGCCAAAATAAAAATAAATAATTGATTATGTGTTTCTTTTGGATTATTAAAAAGTATCCGCAAATTGTTATTACTTAAAGGCCACACTCACATGGAGGCAAAATTAATCGAAAGAAAAAGGAAAATGATGAAAAGTTTATCTCTTCTTACTTCATGGAATTGGCAGCAACTTGTAAGCCAGTGTTCAAGCAAATACTTGCGTTTATAACATGGAACTTGAAGATTTCAGAAAATTGAATCATTACTGATTGGTAAAGAATCTCCATTAGTGTCCAGAAAAACTGATGTTGGTAAAAACCCTGTTAAATTTTCAAAATGTGTGCAATTAGAAGAAAGAAGCCAAATATGGTGCAGTTTTTTTTAGGTCATTATTTGATGGAGAGTTTGCAAAAGTTAACTTCATAAGATCCCAAAGAGCTCAATACATAGCATGTCCGGCAAACATCAAATGTATCTCAAATAAAAAATTGCCAATCTACAAACAAAAGTGCAATGATTTGATGTAATTGTTACCATTACTACCAACAATCTGGTAAGACTTCTATAAAAATTTGCCACACGTGAAAAACGCCCCTAATTACCCAAGATAAGACTCTGATGAATATTCTGAATAATCCTGTTTATTAATACTAATTAAGTCCACACTGATGTTTAAAACTTGCCTTTTTCTTTGAACGTATAACCCTGATGTTGGGTAAAGACGTTAGAGTAAAAAGGCACTATGTCCATTTATTTTCTATTTTTTTTATTAAAATAAAATAATAGGTAACTTTAAACAATATTTCTAATAAATAAAGTGGTCAAAAGTAATGACAAGAAATATTATTGCTTAAACTATTTTAATAGAAGAACTATAATTATAGATGAAAAAATAAATTAAATTGCTTACCTGAAAAATTAACTTTTTGTGACATAGTGCCCTTTACCTCCAACATACAGTCTTATAGATTATAGTAGGCCTATATGTGAAACGAAAGCGTATTCATTGTTATAGAAACATAATGAAAAACAAATTTCACCTAGTAGCACAAATGAAAATCTGCTATAGTAGATTATTTTTAATTCTGTGTATTTTCATAGACCCATATTCCAAAGCTTAAATTAAAAATATATATTTGCCTATAGCTTGGACAGTCAATATTTTATAAAATAGTAGAATATTTCATTTCAAAATTTCATAATTTTCTATTCTTACAACTTTTCAATAGTACATTTTTTTAATCTCAAAGAGCTGCAAAGATATGATCAAAATACGCCAATGTAAAATGTATCCAAAATAATTTTCATGGGAAAATGAAATGCACCAATTGATTTTTATCGTCAAATCGTGCTTAGATAGTCTACAAATTTTAATCAAAATGTTTTGAACTGATTTTGAAATAATTGATGTTCTCTTCTAACGCTTAAGAAAATCACCCTTAATTTTAGGGTTGAAAAGATAATTCAAAAAACTCATCTTGGAAACCTTATGAGAGTTAAATAAAACAAGTTTTTGCCTGATTGGTAAAATTGTTTCGGCTCTAGCCCCAGTAAAAGACAGACAGACTTAATTACAAAAACCTCTTTTTATGGTTCAGAGGATCATATAAGTCGATAATCATCAAAATCTTGAATTACTTTTGTTTGGTGATTCCAACCATTTAGTCTCCGAGGGGTTGCGGAGTGGTATACATGAGAGGTCTTAGTATTTATTCCATGTTAGATCAAGATAATTGTAGGCCTATTAGTGCTAAACAGATTATAATGGGACGCACAGACCGACCTAGTGTAATAATTCGTTTATTTTGCACATTATAATTGTTTGTTACGGTTATAGCCGCAACTAAATATCATATTCTTGAAATTGGAAAAAAAAAAAAAAAATCTGGACACGGAATCAAACCAGCGATTTTTGGCTTAATACATCAATGCTTTAACCACTGATCTATCCAGGAATAGTCCAGTCAATTTAATTGATATAATATATAGATGCGGCTATATCTGTAATTAACAAATATAATTGCTTGGCTATTTAACCCATTTTAATATGCCCATTCATACAGTCGTCATTGTTCATTTGAAAGCACATTGGCCTCTCGTTTCGAAGATGGCTGTGTTATCTGAAATCTTGTGATCTTAATTGATCACTCGTATGTAGCTAATCATTTCAGACTTAGCCTTAAATATGAGTGAAGATTGACTATGGTATTGGGACTATTCCTGGATAGTTCAGTAGCTAGATCATTGGCGTACTAAGCCAAAGGTCCCGGGTTTGATTTCTGCGTGCTGATATCATTTTTTCATTTTAAATAATATAATTAATAAGTAAGAGAAGGTGTTAATTTGGATTCGGCTGTTAATATGAGCTAACAAAGATCTTAGCTTATACATTTATTTAAATATTTATCACTGAGTCTTACTGCCTGTTCAGATTATGTGCATATGTGCTACGTTTGAGAAATAATTAATTCATAGCAAATTTACTCTAATCTGCTTGGGATGAGAGTGGTAAAGGTTTTTGGTAAAAAAAACCTTAAGTACACCCAACCGGGATTTAAACCCCATTCTTCCCATCATCGGTAGTCCAGTGTACTGCGATAGTAGCTCTTTAGGCCACTCAACCCCTGAAGAGGGTGCTTTGTTATTGAACTAATTATATTAATGCTGTAAGAATAAGGATAGTAGTATTTAAAGGAATTACCCACGCATTTGCGACCAAGTTGAATTTTAGCCCTAAGCTCCATATCAACGAAAAAAAGGACTACATTAGATTGCCATTTAGAATCAATGGCAGGCGCTGGTGACTATAAAATAATCATAACCATTTTAAAAAGTTGTACTATGACAATTATTTGCTTGGTTTCAAATTCCGATACTTGTTTAAGAACCGTATAGCTACTTAAAATGAGCTTTGCTAAAGAGTAACACAAACAAAAATACAGTTTGTACTCCCAGATGAATTCGCGAGAACTTCTACAAACTGAGCTACTAGAGACGTGTGTTTATATTTATGTACTAAATGCCTCAAACCTCACATGAATCCCCTGGAACGAAGCGACCCATGAAGAAGAACAAGCGTCGTTCGTGGGATAGGAAAGGAGATCTTGAGGGAATCACCCTCCTCTCCCTCATACTACCACTCCCGCAGTGTTCCGTCAGGGGTGACTGAAAGCCAGGAGAGGTTAGAAGAGACGAGGGTGGATGAGACACATGCAAATCCTAGAGTGTGTTTACGGATACACGTGTGTGTGTATTGGTTTACCTTTCTGAGCAGTCGGTCCCAAAAGGTTTTCACACTCTGCCATACAAGTCTTGTTTCCCTTCCTTCTCCCACTATCCTCCTGTTTTTAAGAGTCTAACTTACCCATTTGCATACATTTATAACCCACGGATCTTTATTAAGAGGGGATCCACCTCAAGTTTGTGAATTTCACCATGCACCCCTTAGCGTGTACCACATTTTTGTGGAGTTTCACAAGTATGATCCTATTCGCCTGCCTCTTGATTTTAGAGGTGATCTTCGTTTTTATTACACGACAGTGCTGAAGGAGTTATTTGTTTACTCCACTTTATACGCCAGGCGAATATTTTTAGTGCCATTTGAGTCACTTTCGTAAAGTGACTCATTTGGATTTTATCCCATATTGAGACCTTTTTAACATGGTGTTTTCTCATATTGTGATCTATTATTTTTATTCTCGTATTTTTATATTGTGTCTTCACCTTTATATAGAGACATGTGAATAAAATTACTTTCTCCTATGGAGATTTTACTATCTATTCGTATTGTGTTAAGGCCCTAATGACATCATTGTATCGATGGGCCTTTAAATACTAGTAATAATAATAACAATTGCTGATAAATTGTACTAATTCCAATATACACTATTTATTATATGAGTAAAGAAATATAGTTTGATAAAGTTTACAACTATGTATATTTTAACTTATTTTACTCAAGACATTTGATTTCAATATTCTGAACCTACAGGTTGTTTCAATGCACGACCTAAAAACTAATTTAACCTTAAAACAAACTCTGTCCACCATAAGGAAACGTGATAAAAGTTTGTGAATAGGTAGTTTTTTTTACCTATATGCACAACTTCTTACCTACACCATGCAAGAACGGCGTGATTGGGTATGTATTTAAGTATATAATGTTATATTGACATCGAGATATTATTTTTGCTCTTCAAACTATTTCAAAACATAATAAAGCTCCCATTTTACACCTGTTTTGAATTCTCACCTTTGATTACCCATATTTACTCAAACACTGACGTGTTGACTATAGATCACTGGTGATATTTACTTAGGCAGATGTTCGTTGACTCGTTCTAAGGCAATGTAAACGTTGTCTATCTCCTATTTATACAAGGCTAGCCCCATGAGGCTAAAGAGATACTGTATGGTGGATATATTGAAAAGTCCTACGAATTTATTTTGTTTTATTTTCAATGGGGCCACTTTGGCATCTAAATAGTGGGATGAAATAAAATCCCCAACTAAACTTGTTGATTTCCTCAAGGCTCTACCTACCTATGGAAACATGTATTGTTTTTAAAACTTATAAAGACATACAAAAACGTGTCCCATTATTCTCCAAAACTGACAAATGGAAACATTTTTACATTGTTTCTTTATAATTACTCAAAGTGCTTAGAAAATATCTTTGTTCATTAAAAATAAGTAAAACACTAGATAATAATTTATTTTGAGAATAGATAGAGTTTATAGCTCCCTTAGGTATGTTTCTTAATAAAGAGCTCAATTTTCAATTTTCACCTACAGTTAAAATGTCCATAATTTTGGCACCACAATAATAATTATCTTAGTTTAATGCATGACAGTACTTTTGCTTTTTAATATTTTGAAATATTATACTAAAATATTCTCAATCATTATAATAAACACATTTTAAAAGAATACACAGATGTTTCTTTCAAGTGACATTAATTTAAAAAGTATGAATTTTTAATAACTCTTTGAATGGATTAATATTTGTAAGAAATAATAACATAGACGTTTAATTTTAACTATAAACACTTGGCAAACATGTCTTATTTTCCTGGAAAATTTATTATTATTACTACTACACAGGGCCCTACTAATGGACGTTAGGTGATTTGAATCTTCCCCATACCTCTCAAAATTAATATTAATTGTTTTTTCCTCTTTATCAAAAAGGCTAATACAGTATAATTTAGATAATAGTTAACTTACATGTTACTAAAACTATTTTCATGTAGTTATGCGTTAAGTCATATAATCTGAAGCTGTAACTCTCAACAGATAAAATAAATTATTATATTATAAAAAACTCTAATAACTTTGAAAGCAAAAACACATTTTTTCTATTTTCTAAAAGTTCCTTTCTGCCATATTCATACCTTAGTTTTTCGATATCTAATGAGTATATAAAAACCTACAACACCAAAATTGTTTAAAAATTCACTTTAAATTGTTTCAAAAAGTATTCAATATATATTTATCACCACGTCTTACTACCGGTTCAGCGTATACGCAAATAAATGTGTGGAAACTACATACTATAATTTTTCACTTTTTGAAGAATAACGTCACTCAGGTGACCACCGGACGTCAGGCAAACCTCAACACGTTGTCCATCACTTTCCTCAGCATATATCGTACAACAGTTTCCTCCCCACCATATGTGATAATTACTATAATGAGGTAGGGCATAGTAATGATGCATTTTAGAGGTAGTATACTTGCACTTTCTTAGAAGAAGAGTAGGAAACCATTGATGAAAAACCACTCTCAGTAGATCTGACCTTCAGCAGGCACGTCCAACACGAGGGGGACGCCTTAGACCATCGAGCCACTGAAGTAGGTAAATTTATGTTAAAATAATTCCATGCCATGTTTTGTTAGGGAAATTCCCCTTTTACCATTTAATATTAAAACCCGCATTAAAATAACAGATGTATATTAATTTTTTGCCACCTGCTTCAGTGGCCACGTAGTCTAATGCGCCAATCTCACAATAGTAAGGACTGCCGATGACAGGAAGATTGGTGTAAAAATTCCGGCCGAGTGTATTGAGGGTGGTGTTTACTAAATCGTTTACCACCCTCCCTCTAATCAAATGTAGGTACACTTACTTTAAACATAATTGGTTAAGGGGTATTATGTAATTTGTTGTGTACTAAGTTTCATGTTTTGTTACTAGTGTGAGCGATCATTTATCACGTGTTTGTTTTCATAGACGCTGAAGTAATGTTTTATGTAATAATTATACATGTATGAAGCTAGATTGTAATTTCTATTTATATATCTAAAAAATCACACATGCCAATCACATATTTTAAGTAGCTATTTAGCTAATAGTGTATACCCTTGTGTCAGGCTTTCTACTTCAGTTTCTAGAGTCCTATAAGACACCTAGAGGTCTTAAGAAAAGTGGGCGTGTTAACCAACTACAACTGAGTATGGTAGTAGGCCTAACATTATCCAGCGTTCCACATAACTATTATAAATATTTAATGCTCATACATACTTTTTAGTTAGTCTACAACTGTCAGTATATTTAGAGGTAGAGAGGGAGGGGTTTTTACAACATGTAAAATAAATCAAAAGAAATATACTTAAGTTAATATAGTTTTATTCCATCTCTAATATCCACAATTTTATGATAAAACCTTGTTATAAGTCTATCAAAAAGTAAAAACATTCACACAGTAATATGCCTTTGAAAACGCCTACACGATACATGTCCTTCATAAAGTTCTACTAAAGGTTTGATATGAACTTGGAACTGATTGGAAACACTTCCTCTCGGTTTTTCCAGTTCCGTGGATACACCTCGACTGGTCAAAGAACGTCAGCTAGTTGCCTCATTAACAGAGTAATGAATGTGTGTCGCTTGCAGTATCGCCGGATAGAAATAAAACACCGACGCAGAAGAAACGGAAGAGAAAGGTTGGAGGGATAATAGGTGAGAAAGAGTACAAGAATTAATGAAACTACTTTTTTTTAATTCCCTGTCATTCACGACCCCCAGTGGAGATTTTTTAATTAAAGTTTTTTCCGATAGACCTTGTATTTTAAGTATACCATCAAAAGTCTTGTAAATAACTAAATTTATTATTTAATGCTCGAATATCATAATATAAAATCTATAAAGTATGTATGGAAAATATTTATATTTATTTAGTAATAATTTATTTATGTATTTTCGACCTCATCTTAAGCATCAATAAATGAATTCCGTTGATTACTCATTATTATGATTTAATTTTGAAACCCATTGGGCTTTATTTTTAACCTTCTTATTACTTACCCCATCTATACATATTTAATTTCACTTGATGAGTAGGAATAGGGATTGTAAAATCCATAAAATAGTAACCCACATTTGCATAAAGGGAGGTTGGTAATTATTTAGGAATAAACTGTTTTATATACCTATCCGGGAATGGTAAATTTACTTTCCCGGTTATAGCAAACGAGACTAATGAAAATATTATCTCTTGTCCACCTTCCTATAAATGCGGATAGTTCCTAAAAACTTACATATATGTTTAACAAATATATCAAATGCTTTTTCTTCTTAAGTCATCAACCTCAAATTTGGCACAATCTGGTAGAAATCTCATATACTAAAGGAATTAAAGAAGTGTGGTGGTTCCACATCACCTTCCACGCTGAATTTCTATAAATGAGCGTGAAAGGGCCTACCAATTTGTCCAGAAAGGTATTTTCAGTTACATTATAGGGTTATTTTATGTGCCACAATTGGCATGCAGCCGATGGATTTACTTTCCTTCAGAAGGGAGTTCTGCTAAGGATTTTTATCTCTCACCCTTTATCCCAAGAACCAAGGTCAACAAACCAAATACAGATTTAGTGACATAAAAAATGCCCAGGATCTTGTAAATGTAACACAAAAAGACTTTTATTTGAACCCCTATGGATCAGCTATGATTGGGTTATAAGAATTTTAGATTGTAATTAATAGTGAGATAACTATTTCAGTGACTAATTAATGTCAAACTTCACACTACTTGTCAATTGATTGCCGTGTTTAAAGAATTCGGGGTTCTAATTCTCGACAGATTTCCCTAGGGGATGGTTTTAACAAATGCAATTAAGTTTAAATATTTGTATTGACATTTCTACAAGCTAATCAATGTGACTTGATTCTAAAATAACTTTATTATTCCTTCTCCTTATAATAAGTCATTAGCTACTCCAACGGAAACGTGGAATAAACATCAAGATCGTCTTTTCTGGTTTTATCAGTGTTTCAAATGATGGTTTGTACTGAACTTTTTCCCTCACACTCCCTTGACGCAAATACGAGTACACATCCTATTAGATATGCCTTCTTTATTTATAAACCAATAAAGTAGTTGGACGCATAGAGCCCGGACTGTTAGTAAGATGTGGTGTAAAAAAAATAATGTATTTTCGTATAGTCCCGTGTCTTACCACCAGTTCGAGTTATCTGCTTAGTTACTAATTAGTTTGGTGGTGTTAAGGAGGTTATATTTATAAGAACTATACATCAATTTACTTGGAGGGAGAATGGAATGCTATTTTGGAAAAAAATCACCCTCAATACACCCGACTGAGATTCGAACCTTGGTTTCCCTGTTTTTTTTATTATTTAGCACCGCGTTTTACTACCCGTTCGGGTTATACGCTTTAAGTACTAATTACGCTAATGGGTTGGGAATTGGTAAGGTTGAATTAAAGGAAGTGAACCCGCATTTGCGTGGAGGGAGAGTGGAAAACTATTTAGGAACCCCCCCCTCCCCCATCTCACCCGACCGAGATTCGAACCTCGTTCTCCCCGTCCTCAGCAGTCGAGCTCAACACGACAAGCTCGTTAGCCAACTACGCCACCGAGGTGGGTTGGTTTCGCTGTTATTGGCAGTCTAGTCTACTGTGAGAGTAGCGCGTTAGACCACGCGGCCACTGAAGCGGGTAATAAATAATAAATATTTCCTTTGTTAAAATGTACACGTAAACACAGAGTATATATTTATTTATGAAAATCACATTCTCTTAAATCCCAAATTCAATTTGGAACAATGCAATCTTGAAGGTATAAGATGACAGCTTTGGTATGAAAGGGTGTTTGCGTGCAGGGCTGTTTACGAGCTTTAAGGCAATAAAGCCATTATGGGAGGACGATGACCAATTTAATCACCTCCTACCTGAGCTTAGGACCGCAGCGTATCACCCCCCCCCCTCCTCCCTGACTCCCCCCAAACCCCCCTCCTCGTTCTAACCACTAATCCACAGATCCTACTCTGCCCTATCTAAATGATGACGTCAAGCGTTGAAATGGGTATGACAGGGTCAAAAGATCTCCAACATGCTTTAACATTTTTTTTAACAAAAAATTATTTTAAGTATTAATTTTTTTTCACAAAAAATATCTATTCATTAGCAAGCGTGAAGTAGTTTATTAATGTTTATTTTTATATAAGAGACGAGAGATTGATTACGAAATAGATACGCGCACTTAGATTGCATTTCTTAACTAGTATTCGGTCTGATACCTTAGCTCAGTAGTTAACGTGCATCTCTACTCATCTGAGCGTCCTGGGTTTGATTCTTAGTATGACCGAAAAATTTATCATTGGTGAAATGTGGGTTTCCTCTTTCATAATAATGAATTAATGACCGAAAGCAGGGTGTTGTGTCTGTTGTTCTAGATTTAAGGTAGTTTATAGGTTGTGTGATAGTTCAGAAATTGCACGTCAAAACCTCAAATTAATAACATACTAATGTTCGTTCTATATTTTTCAACCAGATATATTCTTTCATTGGGAGCTTTGTTCAGTAAGGAAGAAATATATGTTATCGCGTGTAAAGCTTCATATTTAGCTTATAAGCATATAACCGTTAATTATTCTAATGGAGTAAGGATAAAGAATGAAGAATTGTATAGTTAATCTAGTCGTGTTTGCATGGAAGGAGGTTAGGAAACCACCCTCAGTAGACCTAGTCGGGATTCAAAACACCACCTCTCGTCTTAAGCAGGTTAGTATAATACGTACGTGAGGCCTTATACCATTCGTATACTGAAGAGTGTAAATAATGTTTTATGTTAATAAATATTCAAATGCCATTCAAAAATTTAGTAGCACTCTAAATATCGTGCATTTGTTATAGTTTTGAATAAATTAGGCCTAATATTAATATACATAATGAAGGTTTATAAACATAAATGATACCAACTTTTCTTAATTGTTTAGGTTGTTGTGTTAAAACTAATAGGACTAATAATTTATGATAAATAACAAAATATTTTTGTCAAAATATATGGGATGATACTAAAAAATTTCAAATTAATTTTTCCAAAGCTACTGACATAAAAAAAAACAATTTACTAACGTGGAATATCTACCATAACACTAAGACTCTTACTTTATAAGACGAAAACAAATTTGGGTTGTTCAAAAACAAGATGCTTAGGAAGATTTAGTCTAAAAAAGGATGAGGACACTGTAAAACGTAGTAGGTTACACAATGACGAGATACATATCCTCTGGTCATCACAAGACATTGTTTGAGTAATTATGTCTCGTAGATTACGGTGGGAAGGACATGCAGTGCAAATGGGAGAATCTAGAACCGTGTTAAAGGTGTTGAATGGTAAACCCAATGGAAAGAAACTATTGGGAGGGTGGCAGGATAACATTAGAATAGACCAGAAAGAGATGGGGGGTAATGAGTTGGACTGGAAGGAACTATCTCAAAATAGGGATAGGTGGCTTATTTTTGTAAGGGTGGCAATAAAATTTCGGGTTCCTAATATCAAAGCTTATGTAAAAGGTTGAATTTCGAAATCAATGTAAGATGTTGGAAACCTAAATCTAGCCAGTCCAAAAGAATAACGTAATGTTTTAATATGTTAATGGAAAAAAACCAACTGAAACATATTTGAGTAGTTTTAAACCTTAAATATACAACTAACAAAAGAACCTCTATATGATGCCTCCCCTTCAAATAGTTAATGCCTTTAATAGAATAAAATCATTTAAAATAAAATTGGTGTTTATTTATTTGTATATTTATTTTTAATATAGGATTCTATTCCCTACTATGTACACATTTAGTTATATGCCACTTATTTTACATAATTTTTCTATTGGGCCTATTTTTTTTAAAAGGGGTATTGAATGCTATATGAAATAACAATTAAATGTTTGGCCGATGGGGATGGCCCTAAGGGAGTAGAGCGTTTCTAAAAGAGGAATTCGAAGAGATTTAATTCTAAAATAATTTCCATTACTGCACCTATTCTAAAAAAAAAAAAAAAA
>CABEEJ010002288.1:15662-47918 GCA_901482245.1 Timema douglasi | reverse complement strand
CCCTTGAGAAGAAAATTTATCAAGTAATAGAGAGAGATATTTTTATTAAAAGCTAGTTTAACAATTCAATAAGCTCTATTTGAACACTGTTACACATAAATACTAGATAAAATAGTTTTATAATGTAAAAAAAATATCTCCATATTGTATTCTGAGTTTAAATGCGTTGATTTCTTCACAAAATCTGATCCATCCATTTTTTTTTTACTTTCAAAATAGTATCACAAAAACTTTTATATCACTAAGACCGATGAAAACTATAAAGCTTAAAAAAATACGTTACTCAAGTGTCCATCAATGAATATTTTAATAAGTTTGTTTATACTTTGAATTTATTTGTGTTGCAAGATAAATATACTGCATAAAATTTTACATACCATTAACTAAAATATATACACTAATTATTCTCAACAAAAGAATTAAGTACTTTCGATATAAGGTTTAAGGGTGAGACAGGCTCTTTTGGGAAAATATCAATGCTAGCTGGAAGGAAAAAAATGCGAAAAGAGCGGTGGTAAATCATCTGAGGAAGATCAGCCTAGAAATATTCAGCCGGGATTCAAACCTTCAACCCACTCCCCTGTAAATTTGACGTTTTAGTTTATTTGTTGGGGTTTAATTGAAACCAAAATGATACAAAATACATTTTAGTTTTGAATTTAAAGTCTAAAATAATTGAAAAACCTTAAAAATTTATGAAATTACAAAGATAAAATATTGGAAATAAGGTTTGTTAATAGATTTATTAATATAATTAAACTAGTTACAACCAAATTAGCAGATGAATCCATGACCATAATTTTCTCTCTAAAGCTACAAATTATTTTATCTGGATTTTCTCCTTTTATTATACTGTACATGTGATTGTCGGGAGGTGCAAACTTAACCTTTAACATCTACGGGAATTGGTCACTCTGACATTTGAGTTGCGTCCATCGGCGTTGGCGACCTTTTGGGAAATTATCTAGGTCTGAAAGAACCTCTAACGTTATCAAAATATTCTCAAGCCATTAAAAATAAAGTGCTTTTGATACTTTAGCTTTTAGTAAACTTTTCGATATATTTATTTTAAACATAATATATATTATATTTATGAATTCATCTAGAGTTATTTCAATTACGACACCATATTATATAAAGATACAATCAAGTATTTCGTATGTTTATAATGTATCATAGGATTATCTAGATATAAAATCTGTCTTCAAAGAGTTACCAAAGCCACATTTCGACAAAAAAATATTTTGAAAAAATCAACCATCCTATGATATTCAAGGAACTGTATAGTAACCCCACCCCCCTTATCATCACTCATAAATAAGTCAGGTTGGTCACAAGATAGTTTTATTTTTATTCAGATAACAAACAAAAACAGCTCTATGAGAGAGTGAGACAAATGAAGCGTTAGGCGCTGAAATCGTAAACAACAATTTGTAAACAACAATTATATCAGAAATATGTGGGAGCCTTCCCATTCACTTAAATGGCGACTCAAACTATATGATACAATTTTCAGTTAAATTGACCTTCATACAAATCCCGTCATAATAATAATTGATAGTCAAAACAAAGATCTAAGTACTAATAATAAATCAGGTAAATATGAAATAGATACCAAGTTGCTATTTCCTGTGATTCCCAAATAGTCAGAACATTAAACAATGAGATCTCAATTAGCATATATCTCCCCAAGCGTAATCGGACATAATTTAAATAAACAGAAAAGGTTCTAATTTGGAAACGTACGACTCAAATGGATGTACTAACATTAAATATTGAAGTCCATATAACAGTATAAACATGCCAACACGCGTCCCCACATTTAACTAACACAGTATAAACTTCCAATATAAGTAACAGTAATAAACTATCTTCAAATAAATAACAAGTGATTGTAATATTTCAAATTGGCAGAACTAAAGTATGACGCTATCAGATTTATAACTGACCCAAGCTGGTGGTACTCAAACATAAAAATTCATCCGTAGTGCAGATAAAATAGATTTTAAGTTGAATATTACAAGAACCAAACTTTTTTTCAAATGATCATAAAATAAAACAGACATACAGTTTGGTAAAACCGTCAAAGATATCAAATTATCCATGGCCTAAAGTTCAAATTTATTAAGACCATGTATAGTTAATCATTGATTAATTGAAATATTAAAAATCATGAATGATAATTTTTGAAAAATTATAGCCAAATGGAATTTTCAACATACAGATGGTAACTATCCTATGATCAGGTCTCTCACCTTGTGATTAGAGTGCAATGTGTGTGTATATTACAGAACCCTGCCCTTATATATCCATGATAAGGTCATGTGTTCTCGATGTGCGGGAACCAAAGGAGGGGGAGAGGGGCAAGCGGTAGCAGTTTTCCAGAACATTCTTAAACATTCCAAGCGCTTTTAAACGCGTGCCGAATAAGAGTTTTTTGAGTTTCCGAACACTGCCGACGGAGCACATCCAGTTCGCGCATATCGTTAGTCTTCTTTTCTTGGGAGCGGCACAGTTTTCGCGGCGAGGAGCAAACCACGGCCCCTCGAGCAAGTCCGATATTGACAATGCCGCGGTGTGTTGGTGGAGTGGTGGCCTTGTCGAGAGGGATCAACTGGGGCCAGAATGGTGAGCCAAACAACCATTTGCTTTATATGTTGTAACAGGATTACAGTATATCCTGTGATTTAAAATTTGTCAGTTTTTATCTTTTTTCAACTTCACGTTTTACCTACTTGTTCGGATTATACGCTTATGTAATAATTACACTAATCTTTTAGGGATGATAAAGGTTGAATTTAATGGTCTACCCATATTTACATAGAGGGAGAGTGGAAAACTATTTAGGGAAAAATAGCTTTAGCACACCCGACTGGGATTTGAGCCTGGATCTCCCTACCACTTGCTGTCCAGTTTATTACAAGATAAATTCCTTATAATGATGTTTCTAAAGTTGTGATACTCCAACCACTAGTTGTCTACAGTAGTCTATTATGTGGTTCACAAGCTCTCCTTAATTTTAAATAATAATAATAATAATATAAATGAACTAATGGATTTTTATCATATACAGAGTGAGACGGAAACTATTATACGATTTATACTGAATAAAGTGATGAAAAATATGGTGAGGTTTGTCTGACGTCCGGTGGAGCTCACCTAAGTGATATTATCTTCAAAAAAATGTATGTAGTTTATCTTTATTTAACTAGTGAATATTTACTTTTCAATTAAAGTGTTAATTTTTAAGCTACTAATCGTCACATTTTTTTGGCCCTACCATTATAATACAAAACTTTAAAATCAAAACATCATAAATGAGATACCTATACTATGCTGTACTTCTTTCTTCGGTAACACAAGTCAAATAGAAACCTTAATAATTAAGCAAATATGTAGAATATTTAATAAAAATTTCAGGTTTAGAATGTTAAAAAACTTTCAAACAACTATCACTAAATCTATGTAGTTATATGATTTGTTTTCAATTTTCAATTTAATAAATTATTATTTTTTTCTTGTTCCTTTAGTTCTAAAATGTAATTTTCTGTAAAAATAGGTTTTTCCGACATAGTTCTCAGATATACCCCACACATTGATCAAAATAGTTAATATTCAATAAAATACCTAACGTGGTAATATTGCAGGATAACAAGTTAAACCAAAATTATTAATTATTAGAACGTTCATATTTAATCCCTCGAATCTGCAGTGGAGGCCAAGGAGTCTAAGGTCGTAGCCACAAGTTGATTTTGATTAGTAATGACATAGTTCTAGCTCTGGCTAGGTTGGAAAGGGAGTAGTTTTCTACAAATAATTGCCCTAATCCCTTTCTACGATAATTTGGGCTAATTTAACATCAACCACTCATCTCATTCCAACCCATAAGATTAAGTTTTTTTCTATAATAAGATTACTCTGGACCTTAAAGTTATATTCATCCACGAACCCAAAAGAGGGGATCTTGTAGTCCTTTCTGAAAATGAGGCTAGAGTCAAAACAGTTAAAAAGGTTTTAATCACATTTTATATTTGTTCACGTGGGGGACAAACCACATATATTTTTTCTAAACTTTAATTCTAGCCCTAAAATTTAAGGGTAATTTATTTAATAGGTACTTATTTTTGAAATTTGATTTTTTTTAAATATCCTATAGCGATTTTGTAAAAAAAAATAGATATCTGGGGATTGTTTGTAATAACAAAAGCCTCTGGATACATTCGTGTAACTATAGTTTTCCTTTAGCTGATTTAGTTGTTGTTTTTTTGAAATGGGGTAAGGGAATGGTTGTAATAAGTTTAGGGGTAGTCAACTGAAAGAAATTTAATTGATTTTTTTAAAAATTCTTTTAATTTTTTTTTTCCCAAATTGGTTTTTAGGGGAGTTTTACACGAGATTAATATTAAATCATGATCCATTTATAAAAAAAAACTTTATTACAAGGCGGTCTACTCATAAGTAACGACTGATTTTTAAATTTTTGTCACAAGCTATGACAATAAATATATATAAAAAAAAAATGTGTGTGCGAGTTTGTCGTTGAATTTATTTTAAACTTATTATTGAATTTTCCGGATTAGGAACGAACTCAGACCCTCCCAAATCAGGTTGAGTAGTTCTAACCACTCAACACACAATGTTCGTGATCCCTTTGTTGAGGACACGCAAATGAAGGGTCCAGCTAAAATGCGGATCAACCATTTAAAGCCGTCGCCATGGTTACCTAATCCCAGACCCTCGACGTATATGTATGGTGTAAGCCACGCATGCCCACTAACCCTAAAGTTCCCGTGAGACCTTTCAAGGGTTAAACTGAATATAACTCCTGAAAGTAGCACGAAAGCTGTAGAAAGAGCCTCTTCTATTCCTTTATTGTTATGAGCTGATCTTCCGTATAGTGCCACAACAGTTGGACCACGATAGAATTACCCGTGTTTTCCACTTCAAAGCGTTAATGGTAAGGATGGAACTCTCGATTCTTTGAATCCTTGGGATATTCGAAATTAAAAATACAACACTTACTACATGGGACAAGTTTGACCACCTGAGTCCGTGCTATTAATTTAAAACTCAACTGAATATATTATTCTTATATAAATTAGTTATAACAAACAAATAAAATGTATTACTTTAATTTATAATATTATATCTATAGCTACTCTTATTTTCATAATTTTTTCAAGTTTTTCATTTAAATTCTAGAGTATTGGCTAGAAGATAAAATGAAAAATCGAACTCAAAATTCTGATTCGTAAATTAGGGGTTCAAATCAGCTATATATAATAGATACGTTTTTACGTATTGATAATACTCAAGTCCAGGGTATGTATTATTTTAATAGATTTGTTACTTTGGCACGCATACCAATGTGTCAGTATCTTCTCAGCTAGTTTGTTGGTAATGGAATATAAGGTTACAGGATGTTGCTCTGATGAAGTGAAGTGTTGTTTTTCTACCCATCACAGCTCTCGCACTTTCGCCTCCGTTCAAATTCGGGTGAACATACTTTTAATTCTACCCTTTGCATTTTTACCTATTTTCAGTTTAAACGTGATAATATGCCATACAGGTATAGTTGACTAACGGATAAGTGCCAGATTTATTTTCTGAAAACTGAAAAGTTAGTAAAAAAAAAAGTTCACCTCTCTCGCCAGTATTTTTTGGCCCTTTTTAAGAATTTACAAGGGGTGTAAGAGTATCACTTTTTAAATTCTAAGAAAAGTTGAAGTGAAGACTGAAACGTTCGATGATAAGACATAAATAGCTGGCGTTAAATATGCGTATTTCTTACACAGATAATAAGACGTGTTGCAAATAAAAAAAGTAATATTATTTATCATGATTTTAAAAAATTAATAACTATAGTGAATTTCTTCCGTGAAAGAATGTTTAAAACAATACTTTGGCCAAATACCCCTAATTCAAAACATAAAACAATTAAAAGCCCCCTTTTATGATAAGTGGTATACGGCCTGACCACTTAATAGGCTTTCTCACCACCAAATAACCAGGCTATTAAATACATTACTACGCTTAAATCGCATTAAAGTGAGGTTTTCTGCTTTCTTCTTAAAGCCTCTAAATTTGAATCTGTACAATGGTTTTTTTAAATTTTTAAATAAGAAAGTTTTTTAAATGTATGGTAAAACCTTTTCCCTACTTTAAATTTCATTGGATTTAAAAGTTTAACTAAAAATTCCACACTAAAATGGGACGTGTGATTATAGCTCTATCACCTACCTAAGTTGGGTGCTATCCAGGGAGTGAAAAGGGCTCCTAACTCTCTATCCCTTGTATTTTCAAAATTAGGTCTTGTTTTTCTCTAAGCTGCTCAATGCATGTGAACATGCGGTTGAGGTCCCTATGAAGTGGCTTTTTGGCAAGTTTCAACTGTTTAGGTGGTTGTTATAAAAGTAGGTAAACCATAGTTTATCGATCCTTAAACTAATATCGACCCACATCGGTGGCTCCAAGCTATACGGGCTCAGCCAGACTGACAAGCGTTCGAACGGGCGCGTGATTAGCAGATAGCTCTCGCTATTTGCTGACGAGGAGGCAAAGGTTCGAATCTTGGCTCAGTGAACCAAGGGTGGTTTTTGATAAGTTATTTATTGTTGTGTTGTTCCTATCCTTTCTGCACGCTAATGGTAATTCTTAATTGTAAATGCCTACTTTGATTATAATATTGAATTATTTTAGCATATCAGCTTTATATATATATATTTAGTTATGGATTATGATCGTTCCAATTAAATTAAGCCGTTGGTAGCAAGTGTGTTAAACCTATCGATAGTAATAAAAATGTCAAATTGAGAAGTTTTCCTAGTACTCAATGAACCTACATAAAATAATATTGCCTAGCGCCTGTAAACTAGGCTGTACCGAGTTGAGCGCGTGCTTGAAAAATAGAACCAGTTCTACCATACCAATGTGTTGGTTCTATTTTATATTTTAGTCGCTCGCGCGCTCACTCGCCTATTCTGGAAGTCACCTAACGCGCTACTCTCAGAGTAGACAAGACTTCCAATAACGGGGAGATCTAGGTTAGCATCTCAGTTGAGTGTAGTGAGTTAGGTATTTTAAAAGTGGTTTTACACTCTCCCTCCATGCAAGCATGGATATATTTACTCTTAACATAACCCTCCTAATCTTAAAACCATTAGCTTAATTATTACGTAAAAAAAACTCTCAACAGAAAAATAAAATCCCGTATCTTCACTAACCCGCATCGGTGGCCACAAGGACTTAATATCAAACTCGTCTTATATAGGTTTATCAGTGAGGGTAAGTTCGGGGCAAGAATCCCTGCTGAATCCAGTGTGGGTACATTTTCCTAAAGGTTTAACCACTCTTCCCCTACATAAATTCTTGTGTGCTTCCTCTAAGTTTTACCTTTCTCATTTCTACCTCATTAAATACGCATGACCCACGGGTAGAAAGAAGCAGGAAAATTAAAAAAATATAGAGCTTAATCAGATGTTAAGCAACCATCGCATTTTTCAAGTGTAACGCATGATTTTTTTTTCTGTTAGACAAGTTTTGGAAGATTAGATTACGGTTGGTTGACGGTACGTGTTACACTAGCTTATATTAAAGGTTGTGTTACTATATATAAACTTTTCTGCTGGTGTATAGTATAACTAAATAAATGATACAGTGCACCGCACATACTATCTCGCTTATTTTATCTAAAAATGGACAGCTTCAATGACAAACGGAATGCAAATATTTTCGCAGATATATTCTGGAATAAAGAGATTAACGTTCCACCAAAGAACATAAATAAATTAATATACACAGTTACAGAAACATTTTGAGTATTAAGGATCATCATTATTTACAAAAGGTCATGACAATTAACCCCCTATATCCAAGACTGAAATTTAAAGATACATTAGTTTATTGCAAATTTCGCAATGAGTTTCACGGATATAATTAACAATGTAGATATACTTTGCTACAAGTAAATAGTCTCCAATTGATTTTCTTGGCAAAATGATACACGCAATTTTGTTTATAATGTAAAACAGTGCCTAATTACGAGTTTTAATCAAAATTATTAGGGGTGATTTCAAGAAAACATATTTATTATATTTTTTTCACTCTTAATTTTAAAGGTTAGTAGTTAATTCATTCATTAAATAGCTTTAGGGACATTTTTTAAGCCCTGGACACCAAATTTTTAACCCGATTGTTAAAATGGTTTCATTTCTAGGCAGAGATATAGACATTCAGATAGACAGTCAGATGATATAGTGAAAAACACTTTTTGGGTTTCATGGAGTCATAAAACGTTGACATCCATCAAAATATTGAATTTATTTAACAAAATAACACAATCCTGCTTCTGTATCTATTTTATTAAAAGACGGGTTAGGGGTGAGTGAATCAAAATGAAGAGTACAAAGTAAAAGAGGGAATGGTAACAACACACACATTTCCATGAAAACAATTTTCCTATCTCAAACCTCATTAGGACCCTAGCATTTTCTTCTCATTAATTTAAATATGGCAGGTACCTCTTTAACCATAATATAAAATGAATGATGAATGTCTCATGATAGTCTAAAAGATGGCAGCATTATCTCAATTTGAGCCAAAAATTGGACTTTCTTCCTTTCCCCCCTGTACTCTTAAAATATTTATTAAAATAATGATATTTTCGTAAAGATCCTGTAGCTTTTTAATCGGCGTGGGTCCTTTAATTTTTGAATCCTCAAATCTCTAAGGATATTCAGCCATTGGTAAAAAAATTATATATAGATATATGAATCCTACACCTATAGCATGTCTGCCTTCTGAGCTAAGGGTCCTGGGTTTGATTCTCAGGCAAGGCCAAAACATTTATCATTGATGAAATATGCTTTTACACTTTCACATTGATAAATTAGTGGCTGGGGGCTGGATGTTGTACCTGTCTTAGTTTTAAGTTATATTATAATGGATATGAAGGTACGTCAAGCCTAACAAGCCATTAGTGGTAAAATAGATGACTTGAATAAAAAACTGACCTAAGCCATAGGCGGGACACAGTAATGGATGTAATAAAATTATATATGAATTAATTTTTAGAGTTATTATGCTGCTCACTAGTGGTGAGACCAATAGACTACAATTTAATATAAGCACAATAAGAAATGAACAAAATGTCATACCAACGTTTAATAGCTAAACATTTACTATTGTTATAGTTTCTAAGTTGCGGATTTGTAATTCGTCGGGGAAATGTTGATCATATTTGGAAAAAAAAATTATTCGATACACCTAAACGTTTCAATATAAAATTCAACAGAATGGTTATAAAAGATTCAATAAAAGATATAAGTTTGAGTTGGGCTGCTAAAAAAAAGTACACCTCCATTATCTTGGGTAAACACAGTGATCTATCGCATATGAAAAACCACCACTACAACCCTAGCCGAGATTCAAACCTCGACCATTTGTGTCACCATAATTACAGTGTATTGCTTTACTATCGACTTAAAACATGTGGACACTAGTGCTTATAGTGATGCAGAGCAACTGACCTTGACAAAATAACATGATACTTGGTAAAACCAAAAGGGCAAACTCATTTTGTCACTTTTCTGTTTATGATCAAGGACCGTATTTTTGATGAAAAAATTTTAATTTTGGCTCCTTTATAGTGTTTCCATACATTAATGTACCGTATAACTGCAGAAGGCAAACATCTTTTTCATTTTTCGAATTTAAGACTATGTTAAATCGATGCCAAATTCAATATATGTGTAGTCACTAGTTATATATTTCACAAATCATGAAGTTGTAGGTGATCTTCCTCAGAAATTTTCGTAGTTTCAGCTCATTTTATTAACAAACATCGTCGAAAATTGACTTAAGGGCTAGTATTATTGTTGGACTTAGGTACGCCCCATATGCAGCCCGATACCAAATACAGGACGACACCTAGCGAGGAAAGAATAGAATGGGCAAGTTTCATCTGTGAAACTGACTCATTCCATTCCATTCGAGTGTCGGTAGGTATTGTTTTATATTTTGTATAGCACCACATTTGAAGCTTACTAATTATGATTATGAAACTGGCCCTTAATGAAAATAGGGTACACTCCCCTCTGAACCACGGTTGATGTGCAATTTTTTTTGTATGTATGTAATTAATTATTTAAGGTTTTGCGTATAAATACATAAACAAATTCTTATTACCTTTGGAACTGTCTACTTAAGGTCTTTCTAAGATGTTACTATTAAACATTCACCTCAAATTAGGTAACTTATAATAACAAGTTATGGAATGGTAAATACTTTAGGAAACATAACATGATTAGTCTGGGGAGAGGCTTGTAAAGAAAAAATTATGCCAATGATTTATTGCATGAATATAAAATATGAGGACCATAATGAAAATAATAATTTGACTTCAAATAGTTTAAAAATGACAACCTGGAGCTTGGAATTTAACCCAGGACCTTTGGCTTTCAACGCCGATGCTCTACCACTGAGACACCCTCGTTGGTCTCATATACAGGGCCATATTTCACTAGCTAATAGTGACTTGAGTCTATATACCCACCTCGGTGGCCGCATAGTTTAACGCGTCACTCTCACGGTCGATCAGACTATTAATGACGAGGCGATCTAGGATCAAATCTCAATTGAGTGTACTGAGGGTATTTTTCCCAAAATGCCTTTTCCACTCTCCCTCCACTTAAAAGTGAATACACTTCCTATAAATATAACTTCACTTGTCCCTAAAACCATTAGTGTAACTAACCTACCCCGTGGTGTAGTTGTAAGTGCGCCTGGCTACGAGTCTAAGGGTCTCAGGTTCAATTCCTGACTGGTACAGAGGGTGTTTTTCCCAAAAGGAGAACTACCCCAATGGTCACCAGGGTTTAGTTAGTTAAACTTAATTTAGGTTTGAGAGTTTTTAATGGTTCTACACTCTCATACTCACCATCACCATTATCTCATTTAATTGGGACATGGAAAGAGACTCCATAGAAAGGATGTACGATTAGTGATTTCGGGCGTCCCCTGAGCAACGGTACATTAATGATGGCTAATCTTTTCGCAAGTGGGTATACGAATTATGTAGTGCAGCTAATACCATTACATCGTGTTCAAGATTTTGCGTACAAAACCGGAAGAGCAAAGCTGTTCAATCATGCGTGAACAACAGGTTGCATAGGAGTTAGGGATCTGGCACTACACACACTGAAATCTTGGAGCATGGCAGGGAAACGTACAACAATTAATAGTAAACAACACACTAATCTATCTAGAAATTCAAATACGCACTTAGGGTCATCATTTACGTCTCTAAATAAGAGAAAGTGCTTGCAGTGCCACGCGCCTAGCTCCTATGCAACTTATTATACACGCATGCTTGACAGCTTTGCTCTCCCAACACTGTACGCCAAACTTTGAGAACAATTTAATGGTATTAGCATGGTTCTCCGTATGTAACTGTATAGGAATTTTGTATTAATTTTAGTTTAAACAAGCTATTATGGACAGTTTGAGCTATACAATGAATTTCCAAACATCCTGTATACTCAGTACAATAACTAAATGAAAGATGACCTTGGATACGAGATGAACCAACATGGTTCAGTGGTGGAACGTCGGAGCAAAGACATGGGTCCAGGGTTTGATTTCCATGTTCAAGCTGTTATATTTCCGTTCAATTGAATTCAGAACTATATTGTGGATAATCATCACGTATCTTTTGTGATACACATTAAATATTAATATTAATAATTTAACATTTCTCTGGCTGGAGGATTTTTAAATGGCTTTAAAATAATCTAAATTCACTGGAGCTCAATCTTAATTATTCATTTTAACGTATGCTGTTATTATTATCAAAGCAAAATTTATTGTAGAGTTATAATTGAACAATGTGATAAATGTGTATAGTTTTTAACTTCATCATCCAAATTATTGGTAACGTTGATTAAGTTTAAGTTTAGTTTAACTTATTTTAGTGACTATGGACAGGTTGGGGCTCAAATCCCAACCAGATATACAAAAGATAGTTTTATATGAAAGGTTTAACATTCCCCCTCGACGCAATTGTGACCAAAATTCTTCGAATACCTTTTCATCCCCATCACTTTTAAAATAATGCAATTAAAATGCAAATATCCCAAAATGGTAGTATTAAAGATTAATTTTATGTCAATCTTATAATATAAAAAAAAAGAGATTTAATTTCTTAAGCTATGAAACTTTTTTTTTTCATGCTTTGTGACTTAAAACTCGTGAGGACTATGCTAAATATTTACACTTACGGGGTAAGGATCAATATGCTAGCTTTTAACGGGCAATGATCACTTAGTTATAAAATGGGAAACCTAAAAGTAAACTATGTCTATATCTCAGTACTTAGTCAAGACTCGAACTCCAGGGGTCCCATCACTGGAATGCAAGACATGACTATATTGACGTATGAGGAGTCATCTATTAACCACGTAGTTTATTGGAGAGGGGGAGCTCTAAAAAATAAGTAAAATTACTTATAGATGACTTATTAATATGTACATTGTTGAAAATGCGAGTTAAGCACTTAATTTTTATTTCTCTATATTAATGATGAGATAATGATATTCACTTTTGATGGGAAAAGCTACTTATCAACAATTGGAGGAGGTGGATAAATAAGGGAAAATGTCTACTTGGTGTGTTACATGAGGTGAAGGAGGGTCATAAAAGGTAATAAAAAATAGCTACGTGGTTTATGGATGACTCCGGACTACTAGTTTGGGTTTAACATTTGTTTTCCGTTAGTTTTAGTATAGATTAGTTTTGATAGTACTATAAACTATGCAAATAAGAATGGGTGAAAATATTATTCACTCGTTTTAAATGTGTGTGGCAAGTTACTGGATATCAGATAATATTAAATTACAATACCGAATGTGTTTTCAGTATTTCTCTACGCGGCCAAGTAGGTTACTATGCTGTATTTCATAAATATTCCCTACCACATATTGTTTTGTCACTATCTTTTTTATTAGTTTTGCATTTTATATTACTTTTTTTAGTATCAAAATGGAGTGTAAGCTACTTCATAAATATTGGAAATACTGCGACATCTTTTGTTTTTCTCTATATATAAAATACACAAACATCTTTAACTTAATAAAAATGTTGGCCAATATTCGATAGAAAATTCACGTAAGTAGTGAATTTAAATTAATCAACAAAGTATTGATAATTTTTCTACCAGTTTCATCACAAATTTAAAATATTTCCGATAAAGAACACTTATTTCCTTAGTAAATATGATAAAATGTAAATGAGCTATTTAATGGTATTTTTTATTTATTTGGTGTGTTCTTCTTTACATGAATGGCTATTTTAGCGCTAGTGAAGGACGGGCTTAGATTATAAATATAATTTGGGGATATTTCTACGAGACCGATAATAATTTTTAATTTACACCTTATTTAGAAAAATATTTTGGTCCATAGAATTTCAATACACGTCTTGCTTATCCATATAATTCGATAAAGAAGGTAGAACATAGAGGACCTATCCCCTATATGTGTATGCAGAGAGAATTGGAAACCAATTAAGAAAAAATCCGTTCTAAGCATCCAGCTTTGGATTCGAGCACTGGCCTCCACGTAAGCGGCAATAGAGTCAATTTTGAGGTTGTACATTTTTAAATACGCTCTAATTGATGGTCATAAGTTCTATTGTTACTCTCAATTAGAGTTAATTTAAAGTTTAACTAAGTTATTTTCTACTTATCATAATTTCTTGGTAGTGAATTTGTTAAAAGTCATTATGTAACTAAGCCTTATGATATAATGATTAATATTATTCATTTAAGCTTCATTTTTAATTAGAAAATAAAATATAAATCTAATGAATGAAATAATATAGATATCTGAGTGATTCCATAAGTCAAATTAAGTTATTGAATATAACAAATCAAGTATTCTTGTTTATTTATAAAAAAAATATAGTAAAAAACTGTTACCTTAAAACATGTTTATAATGATTTAAAAATAGTTAATAATTTAAGGTAGATTTATTTTAGTTGCGTAAAGTGACTGTAAGTTTGGTGTGAACATAGCACTTCTGATTATACTCTGTGGTGTTGGCATTCCACTTGGTTTGAATCCGGGTAAGGTTTATTAGAAATTTTTGGATTTCAAAATCTATTTATCATCTTGTCTTCAGATAAGCTCTGATGCATTACCTCGTTGCTTTATAGTCATTTATACGACCGTTCTTACCATTGTTCACACACACAAAGGCGATAGTCTCATCTTGTCCTGTCATACAGAAACGGTAAGGTTATGGTTCGAATCACAATCGATCGGGTATTCAGTGAAGTATTTTCCTCTATGTTTTCTTACTTTCCTTCCCAAAGATATCGGGATCTATATCTTCCGCATCTCTAAGCCAGTGGTGTAAATATTTGAACAGACCAAATGAAATCAAAGACAATAAATGTGATGAGCACACAGAATGTTTTTTTTATGTAGCTCAAGGTGGAATGAATATTCTAAAACAAGTAAAAAAACACTTTTGAAGAATATCCGATAACCTAGCTACCTTCAGCCTTATCAGAAAAGTCTAAAGCATTAAATTACTTCTGCACTCAGTTGCCATATGCGTTTAGTAGAGAAAAAAAATCTATAATTACAGGAACTACGAGAGGTTACAAGAACTCCATTATGTTGAAGAACAGAATGAAAAATTATATTAATATTGAAAGTTTTAAAAACAAAGAGGGTTCAAATACAAAGAAAAATCATATTTTGAGCTAAAAGCAATCTGTATAATCTATCAAAGTCATAAAAAAATATTAGTCTAGAAAATATCAAGCTACAACATACCAGTACAAATTTACGCTCTGTGAACATTCCAATTAAGTCCCAACTTAAGAGCAAGCATGCTCAGATAAAGAAAGAGTTAAGACAAACTGATATTTTAGCACACAGTAAAAAATGTATTAAGGATGATGCAAGGATTTCATTAAGACCTAATAATTTCAAAGGAAGAGTGATAATGTGTTCGTATTATTAGTTAATGCTAAATTTATTCTCACAGAGAGCCCCAAGCTATTTGTATTAATTAAATACGTTTCACACAATGGATATCTACACTAATATTAAAAAGAAGAAAGATTTAATTTTTTGTTTTTTTGTTTGTAATGGATAAACTCAAAAACTACGGGACCGATTTTAAAAATTCTTTCACCGATATAAAGCTACATTATCAGCGAGTAACATAGAATATATTTTATTTTTGAAAATTTAATTAATTCCTCATAAAAATGTCGATAGTCACTCATATTTTATGGTAGAGTCTATCATGATTCTTCAATATGTGTGTTGAAAATAATAATGCGGATGGGTGGGGGGAGGGGGAAGGGTCTAGTTAAAGGATAAGGTGTTGGAATAGTAATGCAGAAGTTAAAAAGAAGCACCCAGAAACTGATTGGACATAAACATTCATGGTTGGAGCTGTCCGGCAGTTGGAGATAACAACAAACAGGGGAAGTGGAATGAACAAATTACGATACCAATTTTTGTTTCTACTCCCCTCCCTTGGATTAAATCATTCGATTCACAAAGATCCACTAAGTTATACGCTCTTTTACCAGTCATATTTTATTTCACAGGCATTTAGATCTTAATAATCAAACAAAATAGTTTTATTTTTAGAATTTTCAGAGTGGAAAATTTTAACTTTTAAACATTACTTGGGTGATTATTAATGCATGGTATCACTGAAATCAGTTATCAGTTAGTTCCATCAAGCACCAAACTCATGTAGCTACTGTTAAAATATATTGCCAATATTTAACCTGAGTGATACATCTGATTAGTAATACCTCAGCTACCTAAGCAGTTACCTTTTCATAGAATTTAAGAATAAGGACTGTTATTTTACAAGAAGTGCATCTGCATTGGTGTGGAACTAGGGTAGTAAAACACAAAGATAAATAACATGCGAATAAAAATACTCTTAATGCACCGGCACGAGATTCTAAATTTGATCTCTTTGTCATTGGGAATCCAGTAAGCTCCAAGCTACTCGCAATTATGGGAACGTGGACTACAGTTCACGCTCGTCTAGTCAGATTCACAGGTAATAAGGAGGTCTAAACTTAAATCACGTTCAGGGGTAATCCATAATGTTTGTTTCTTATAAACTATTACATATACCCCTCCGCTAAATTGTGGGTTATATACTATAAATGTTACCTTTCTCATGCCTACCCCTTAGTATAGTTACATGAACATAAAAATTCCCCTTAACAATATATTGGTAATTTGACACTCTGAATCACGTGATCAATATTAAACTTACGTTTGACCCACTCCCCCTTCAAGACACTATTATAAGGCCACTGTAATAATAATAATAATAATAATAATAATAATAGAAGTAATCATTTTCAGTTTCCTCAAATGTATCCATTTAGACAATATTAGATGGTTTCTTCTAAGCGACACCTCCATTTTGGTTGTTTTATATCGACTCGAGTTGTCATCTTTGAAGAAAATACTTGCTTGAGACACTTCAGATTTACGGTTCAAGTTACGCCATAAATGTCAAACCTTTATCGTAGCGCTACGAAATATATATTAACATTGAACATATATTTACTTCTGATGGTTTTGGTTTGAAAAAACGCATTTAATGTTTGTAATCACATTAGTACTCGGTCTGGGGGTAAACATACACAAGACTTTGCAGTTTAAATTACGTGATGTCTAGACACGAATTTAATTAAACAAAATGTTGAAATACTTCAATAAAATGTTTAATGTTGTCACTAAGTTTAACAACTATACATAATTTGTAAATGTTCATATCTTCAAGTGATCGTGAGATAATTTTTTTATTTACCTGAATGGTGGAAATGTGGACTAAGAAGCTAGTCTAGTTACATCTAGTTTGGCCTTTGAAGTAGAGACAGAGGTTCAAATCAAAACCTTACATTACACTACGTCTGTTTTATTTAATGATTTTCCCACATTCACTCCAATCGAATGTGATTATATTCCCCTTAAATTATAACTTACTCATATCTGCCTCTATAATGTTAAATATGTATATACTTATATATTAAATATCTTACTCAATATTTAAAAAAATATAAAATGTCTGATTTCAGAAGGTTTCAAAATGATTTGTAGAAATAAATTCACAATATGGTGTATCACATTGGTTCTTATCCTCCTGAAAGGACTCTTAATATATTCTCAAATTGAGTTTTTCTCCCTTCTCAAACAAAATAATGAATACATGTTCCGGCTTGATACGATACGAAAAAGTGTGAGCCAACATCAAAAAATACATTCAGAACAGATAATATGCGATACGTACGTTCTCAGCATTGAATATATTCATAAGACTATCTCTAATTTAAATGTGGAACAATGGTCATAGCTAAACATCAATTTGCAAATTTAAATTATTTATCATATAGGCTTCTCCTATTTTAACATTTTTAAATTTTTTTATACAAATTAATTTCAGATATATAGGAATTTGAAAAAGATCTCGTTTTTAAAATGTTATATTTCCTTTTCTGATCACACAAAATGGTAATTTTATGGTGTTTTTTCTTTCATTTTTCACACCTTTCTCTCCGTAAGGACCACCCACATATTTAAAAAAATGAGGCAGGGATGACGAAGGTATAATTTAAAATTATTGTATTCGAATTTCCTTCAAGGAATAATGGGGAATGATTTAACTAAAACAACAATCTCACAAGGCTGTAATTCGAGATCTGACCTTTCCGCTACGAGCAAACCAGACAAGACTTGTCTGACGCCTTTGTCCATGGAGCCCACTGAAAAAGGCGTCAGACTCGTCTGACGCGTTCATCTGTCGTTTGTTCTAAAACATATTTGATAAAAGCTTAACTTTGGTCAACACGGACAGCTCAAGTGAATGGTAGATTTCTTACTAGCTGACCTAGATAGTGGGATTACGTTCCTAAAGCTCGCAAAAAAGCCATAACCCAGACAGTAAGAAGCTACAAGCTGGCAATGTAGAGAGGGTTTCCTATTTATTCGTCTAAAATACTCTTGACACTTTGATACTATAGGACGGAGCAAGAAATAGCTAGAATATCAGAGAGAGAATGGGGTGGTAGGGGGATTGGTATGGAAGTCTGACAAAGTTGAGTAGTTCTGGCTTTGGTTAAAATGGCCTCTGCTAACCAGTAAACACTACACCCAATATCATTTCTAAGGGAACTTCTGGTATTATGGAGAAAAGCTTTATATTCGCTCTCTCTCAGTTAACTATTGCCAAATCTCCTCACAGTTATGTCGGGGAGGTGGTGTGCTGAGATAAGAAGGAGCTACTGGCAACCTCTAATAACCAGCGTTGCGAAACTTTTCTTACATTTGAGGGGATATTGACCACACAAAATCCGGAAAATGGCAACACTGTTTCACAATAGTAACCATACAGTTGACACAGTGATGATATCCCTTGTATTTTATTGCTGATAATATACACAGAAATTTCTTAAAGTAAAAATTGTTTTATATTTGTAAGAAGGTTCAGGAAAGGTTGATAGAAACATATACAAGGAATGAACTCAAAAATTTGTTTGAAATTAAAGGAAGATCACAGTTCGGACTTTACATTGCTGCCACTGGACAAAGAGGTAATGGCTGCCTCTTACAGAAAATCTATCGTTACCATCCAATCCCCGAGCTAGCTTTAATCCTATCGGAGCTCATTAGTGGCATTTGAAGCTTATTTTAATAATCGTGAATTACATTCATTATTGTTTATCGTAACGACCTTATCTTATCAACGTGTATTATTTTATAACTTGTCTAATAAGCACGCGATTAAAGATGAGGTCGAGCTATGCCAGGACGTGGAGGTTAAATTTACAACTCCATCCTGGTGAGTACTGAGATATTTTTTTTAAAAAGGCGTTTTTCTTTTTATCCTCTTAAAATTAATGTATATTTCTTTTAAATTCTACATTTCTTATCCCTGCCACATTAATGTTGATATGTAGAAAGAGCAGATGTGTCATGAGATGAGGTGTGCATGATTTACTTAATGTTATTTTCGTTAAATAACATACATTATGTGGATATTATAAGAGTTGTATATATTTATTTAAAACATATGAGGTCATATACCCCCAAAATGTTATAAGATGGAGCAAATCTGTCATTTTTGCTTTTGTCTTATTTTCAAAATATACAAAAAATATATTTAAGGATCATCGCTGCCATAAATTTCTTTCACACACATTCACAGATCTTATACAGTCTGAACTGATATAAAATAGACCTCGTCCTATATAACATTATTCAACACAGCACTAAAGTAACTTGAGACACCCTCAGTTGCTCATGAGTCTATTAGTGATAGCCCTCATCGTTGGGCATGCTCACTAAACGTCAAGTTCGTTTAGACTGGTTCCTAGTAGATGGAGAGGCTGGAGCTCATGTTATAGCCCGGTATATAAAAGTTTTTTTTGTTAAATGGCTTTTTACTTTTCTCAGTGAAATTGTGAGCACGTTTCATCTCCATTGTACCATTCATATACCCAGCCCATTAGAATAGTTAAATGCGAGTAGCCCGTGAGTAAACCAAAACTCAATGGGGAAAGAGAATATTATTAATGAAGTAGATACTATCAATGTTTGTTTTTTCACATACATGTGATCGTACTGTGATCTTTATTTTAAGTATTTGATTATATAAAAGAGTGTACAAACTGTACATACACCCCCTTTCCTCCCACACACGCACTCGGTAGCGTTTTCCCGTCTTGTGTTGACGAGAAAGAATAACACCAATCAGCCCNCCCGCCCCACACAACAAAACAACTTCTCTCGCATGACACAAGCCATTTGTAAATAGGAGCATTAGCGTCACTCGAGCAGAGATGGAACGAACTTGTTTTGGGTCTAGCCCATGGAGAGCTTTGGAGTAGAGGGAGGAAGGTACCCCCATCCCTCCTCCTTACTCCAATCTTCTCTTCCCTCCTTACCCGCCCTCGCCTAACCACTCACACTTCTCTAGCTCCAGTAGACGTGCGAAAACATTTATCATATTCTCTATTTTCTCATCACACATGAAGAAGGAAACATGTAAGCTTGTTTCTTAGAGTGGTGACAAGTTTATGAAAGCGAGAGTTTGAAAACTCTTGACAGACTCCATCATAAGTGTTTTTAAGACATCCTCGCTTGTTTTAATCTTAAAATATAATAGCTAAGGCAATCAAACATATAATAATATGAGTTTTCAAGCCATATTTATAGATTATTTTCGGAAGGTAGCTGATCACCAAACCAAAGAAATATAGGTTTAATGTATTTATGAAATTCTTTTGTAAACTTGTCTTACTCCAAATTGCAAATTGGAGTAGACATTATATTTATATGAAATTTCCTATTGAAATTTTTATATATTTACATTTGGATATAAGTCGTAAGAAGAGAAAAAAAACACGACACACATTCGATAAGCGATGAGAATCTAACCATAACGAGTGTATATATATATATATATATATATATATATTCGTTATGGTTAGATTCTAGAAGAATTCTAAAAGAAGATTCTAGAAGAATTGTAAGGAATTATATATTATAGATAATTTAATCAGAATTCTGTTAGGTAAGAATTACTTTGAAACATCATTAAATTATTTATCTATAAATTTCTTCAAATTTAACCGTTGTTGTCTACCTATGTTACTATTATTATTTAATATCCCCGACCCCCACATATTATCGCTATTGTTAGTACCGTCATAAAATTGTACACTGAATCTACTTTTACGTGTGTTGACGCAGGGTGGTGGCAAATCTTTGAGGTCCACTACATTGTACAAGGTGGTGAGTAAGGTGTTGAAAATAACTCAAAATTTCAAAGTACAGTCCGGGCAAAAGGTGTGTCTTTAGAGTATTTTGTTTAGTTACTGGAGGTCCCGATATATATATATATATATATCGGGACCTCCAGTAATTAAACAAAATATTGTAAAGACACACTTTTTGCCCTGATTTTGCTTTGAAATTTTGAGTTATTTTCAACACCTTGTACAATGTAGTGGACCTCCAAGATTTGCCACCACCCTGCGTCAACACACGTAAAAGTGGATTCAGGGTACAACTTTATGACGGTACTAACAATAGCGATAATATGTGGGGGTCGGGGATAGTAAATAATAATAGTAACATAGGTAGACAACAACGGTTACATTTGAAGAAATTTATAGATAAATAATTTAATGATGTTTCAAAGTAATTCTTACCTAACAGAATTCTGATTAAATTATCTATAATATATAATTCCTTACAATTGAATGATATTAACAACAAAATGAATATATATTAGGTTTACCTGATCAAAGTTATCTTAACCTTCAGATAAACCAGGTAATTTAAAATATGATACATTGGGGAACTATTTAAAATTTACAAGTGTTGGTTGAAGACCGGAATAAAAATGTATATTAGGATGAAATTTTAATAATTTTAAATTATAAACTGAGATTGACACTTTAAAATTTATGAATATTTAAAGATAACCATTGCACTCTGTTTAACTCATGACCCGGCTATAATTATTTTTTAATGGAATCTAGGCTCAAATATTTATTAGAAAGTCGTTTGAAAATATATATATATATATATATATATATATTTTTTGATACAAGCCTTTAAAATAAAATAATAGTTAGATGCTTGAATAATATTTATATCAAAAGGGATTATGGTCATCGTATTCTATTAATCTCGTGAAATAGATTTCATTATATGATTATTGATGATAGTTTAGTTATAACAATCATATCAGCTGAGTGTAATTAATCGTTGTCGCTTGAAAGCAACTATAGCAGTTTTAATATCTTAATAACATTAATTACTAAATCATCGCATCAATAGTCTTTATTTCCACAGATAGTCTGTAGTTTAGTAGTCAATTTTAATCATTCTGGTGCCGGTGCTATCACATTTTATTACAAAAAACTTTAATCAATTGCGTATCAATCTTCTCCCAAGTCCTTCTTCACTTTCATTTTGGCATCACTCTCCCGCTAGGGTCCAGCCTTTGAAACGGGTCCTGTAGCTTCCATAATAGGTCCATTTTAATTAATGATAAAGATTTAAAAGTCAGGTGAACAATAAAATAAGGCTGGTTTAGAAAGTCTCAATTTAACGTATTTTAAAAAGTAAGTAAGAGAATAGTGCTATTATTCCTGTTAAATTTCTATAATGGTAATCGGTTTTCTAAATTTGTAAAACTGACACATACCAGCTGAGTTGCGGCTGGTTTGTGTCCATAACAACACTTCTATTTTAGTCCTTTAACAAATCTTCACATTTCCGACGTCAGAGCCCTCCTCTTGGCCCCATTATTGTCAAATAATAGGGCCTAATAAATAATAATGTTTAGTATGAACGCTATAACAATGTCTCTTCCCTTAAACCATTAATTTTGGTAGAAGCTTGTATAATTGAAGAAAAACTGCTTCTTAAACTCTGAGTATTGCCCATCAATCAGAGCAGTAGCGACAGTCGACGATCTTGTAGTGTTTTTGTTTCATTGTCTAGTCGCTCTGATGAAATACGTGATAATTAAGCTACGCAAGGTAAGTTTAAAGTCTCTTGAAGTATGAAAGCTATGTTAAAAATGTTAGAAATTAGATTCAAGAGAATAAACCAAATTAAATTCACGATAAAATATTATTATTATTATAATTAGCACCGCGTCTTACTACCCGTTCGTGTTATACACACTTACGCTAATGTGTAATAGTAGGGTGACTGTGAGATGAAATGGAGGACCTACATTTTAACATGGAATCCGAACCATGGTGGAGGCCTAGAATCTCTCAAATTCACAAGATTTCTTGTCAGAGGTGAAGGAAGGGTTTATTAATGAGATAAATCTGTGCCAGGACACAATAAAATAAATAAAAAATTACAAATATAACTCATAGATTTGCCCGCTAAGAAGAGTAAACGTTAACATCGTACAGTTTAGCCAACCTGAAACTATTTATCTTATGAACAACAATACCTTAACAATAAGTAGGTTATTTTATTTTTTAGCAAGTTCTTTCATACAATATTCAAATATACATTCGTGTCTTATGAAGGAAAGTTGATTTCATTTTAAAACTTATTTGATAAGTTTTCAAGTATTTAAAAATACCGAGTAAAAAGTAAAGCTAAATTCATTGAAATGTTAGTTAAAGGACGTCTCGGTACCTAATAAAATACACATTTAGTAGTCTTACTTACAGTTGTTTGGCAAACGCTTTTAGGTTAATTATTGGATTTGGCATAGTGAATTTTATGTTTGCGATGTAATCTTATAGGGTAATTTCTAGTGTGAAGTTTAATAGGTTTAAAGTTATATCTACTTCTACACCAGAAATTATGTTATTAACATTTCTTGTGGAGAGCAAAGAAAAAATTATTAAAATAAATATATGCGTTTTTTTCAATATATTAAATATTCAATTTAGATACCGAAGGTGAAATTACAAACAAATAAAGTAATGAATTTACCTAGTAGCGATGTTTATCTCAGATACAAGTAAGCTTAACTATGTGGTTTATATTGATGGGTATACGATAGGAAAGAGCATACCGGTATAACGCATAGTTTCTTTTGAAATTTCAAATAAAAAATACGCTTAACCACTAGATATGACAATCAAAATTAATCCCTATATCATCCCATTTTATAAATGTTCCAACACTGATTCCCTTACTATAATTTGCGAAAGTTGTGCCGAGTTTCCTAGACTCTCTTGTGTGTGCGCAGCGCTGATCGTTTGTTTTTTCCTGCACGGACGACTGCGCATGGTCACGACGGTATTGGAGGTTATGGCCTCGACCTCGTTGTGGCCCCCTCATTTGTCAGGGTCGATGTTATTGCATATGCATGCGGACACGGAGATGAGATTTTCTTTTTGATGTACGATTGTGTAACCGAATCAACCAAGGTGTCGAATTATAAACCCATGATAAAGACTTGAGTGACTACATCCTGAGTGCCATCTTCGTACAACCCCTTCATAACGGCTTGTTGTGCCACGCCCCAAGTCTGGGTCGCGAACCCCCTGCTATTGGCACTGGTGTCAACAAGGGCTGACACTAGTGGTCTCTTGTATTGTCAGAAGGGTCCACGAGAGGTGTGGGCATAAAGTTATTTTTCCTTTATTGGTTGCAGTTTATCAGCTTGAGTTGATTTGATTGAGGCTATGTGGGACGATTATTTGAACAGGAATAACTGAATATATTTGAAAAACAAAATGATTGTCTTCTTATAAAATCGGTTTTAAGGACTAAATGGAACGATAAAAATCAGTGATTTAATCCCAGTCATTTACCGCTTAATTGGAATACTTCCTAGTTATTTGAGGTAGAAAGTCACTCACTAGAAAGTTTGCCAGAACGTCATAACTCATTCCAAATGGAAAATGTCTAACGGCACGTGTCGTAAGCGCCCCTGCGTCCTTGGCTCGGATCCTAACTAGGTTAGTATACGACCTGATCACTATGAATTCACGTGCCTCATTTTAAAATTCAGGACTAGAATCAAATATAAAAAAAAAGTGTTTTGGTGCCAGTTCTCTACCAATGATTATACTGGTTTTAATATAAAATAATATCACCAATTAATAATTAGGAATAATTTATTTCACAATTTTATTCTGATTAATATGTAAATAATGAATATTAGTAATGTAAGCTGAGATGGGGTGACCTATTTTTATCTCCACACCCTTTGATTGGGTGAACATGATACAAGTCTGATCTGGATGACAGCCAGAACGCGAGTGTTTTCTCCGATGGAAGCCGTGATTAATTCTTGTCACCCTTACAACATTCCAAGAGGGGAGGGGGGTGTCCATTCTCCTTGAATCTTTTCCCTTGTTAGAAATAAATGAGCGAAGGTCACTTTTGCTGTCTTTATAAAACTGCAACTCGGATTGGGGAAATCTTGTACGAATTGTCCTGTTCATTTTTGTTAGATTTTCTATGTCAGGATCGTTAATCAAACACAATACTCATTGTCACCCTGGTTTTCGAACGTGGTAACAAGTGATGCTTTAATATGTCTTCCACTGTGACTCATTAATTCTGTAAAAGGTTGATGATAAACATATGCTATGCTTCGATCTAATGCTAGTCAGCTCCCAGGTGGGTGCTATTCACGAGGCTCTCGCCACCAAGACAATAAATTCTGAACTCTAGTCTAATTAGGGTGTGGATATGGTAGAAATTGGGGAGAGCCCTAGAGACACTTGCAGATAGTGAAGGTGTGGTTGGCCACCTGACGGACAGATATCAACGTGGAAAGAGCACAGCAGTGATATTAACACGAAATAGAAAAGAGTAAAGACCAACCCTGCTCAAGCTTTTCCGAATAAAAGATTCGGTAGATGGACTTTGCTGAGTACTTTGGTCTTACACTGGACATTAGGATGATCTGTAGAATGCACCTTACCGAAAAACTATCTGAAGTGAAGGAGAGGCTGGGTATCCTATGCCTACTATTGTACAGGCGTAGAATACTGTTGACGAGGAATGATATTAAACTATACAAGCAGTTGCTCAAGCCAATTCTTGACTACGCGTGCCCCACGTTGAGTTACCTAGCGGACACGTATATGGACCATATGCAGTTATACCAAAATTGGTATCCTAGAATATGATATTTGACGTTCCCTGTTTCATCTGAAGTTTGACTCTTTATTGAAACCTGGATATCCCCAGTATCAAGGCCTACCTCTGGAAGCTTGCACAGTCCTTCTACAAAAAACATCCTTGTTCCACCATTACATTTATACATGGTCTTGGGAGATTTGTGGTGGAACCTGAAGGACCCCAAAGACGTCAGCTAGCTGAGGTAGATTAACTAGTTGTCCACGAGAGGGTTTCATACATTCCCTCATAGAGACTCAAGAAACTCTTGTATATTTTAATTGTTTAATTCAGTTGGTGTCTAATATTTATGTTTCTATTTTCCGGGTATACTCGTGAAATGTGACAACCCATCACTTTAAGGTACTGTTTTATTCACTGACTCCTACTACCTAATCAAGATGCACTCTAGTGAGTTAGAGGTGAAAACAGTTGAATATAAAGGAAGTGTAGCCGCATTTGAGTGGAGGGGGAATGGAAAACCATTTTGGAAAAACTTCCCTCAATACATACGACCACTAGTTGGACTCCGATATACCTATCATCAGCAGTCTAGTGTAACACAATAGTGACACCTTAAACAATGCAGCCACCTAGGAAGGTTAAAGCTAGCGTTAAATTTACTAAGTGACTTACAATGTTGTTGCATAATTTAATTTTCTCTTGCACATACATTTTCTGGATTCATTAGATAATCTTTTGGGCATAAGGATCGTTACTATCCTGGATCTTAAACACATTCCAGACTAAGAAAATATATATAAAAAAGGGAAGGATTTGGTAGAAATTAACGTGCAATTTCGTAAAAAAAAAAAGTTATAAATTATCTTCAGTGAACTCGGTTTAGTCTGAAATAGGCTCTCAGTCAGAATCAGAGGTGTAGACCATTGCACCAACCATGATTGATGAAAATTGTATTAATTATGTAGATATCAAGTTAGATAACTTATTTTAATTTTCCCATAACTATGAAATGCTTTAGCTATAACTGTAATATAAATGGTACGTTGCACTGAACAGACTTCACTACCCTGTAACTAAAAATATAGGCATTTTCTTATAACTTGGAAACTGGTAGGTACCTTACATTTTCCCATGCAGTAATTAAAAAAAACTACATACATTTATTTACAACAATAAAATAATTGCACTAGCGAATGGACTACATTTGAATTGCAATGTGTGCCTAGGTTCAATCATAAGATGAAAGAAAGGAAATAGTAAACATTGTTATAAAAATGAGATTGGAAAAATATAATATCAAATTTTACCAAAGAGCAATTCAATATGAAATGATAATATACAAATATTCGATGCATTCTCAACTCCCTAGTTCCCAATGCTCTAGGTATGTAAAACAAATATTTGTGTATATAGATCCTAAAATAAGATTTACTTAAAATTACTCTGAAATAAAATTGTATTATCTTTAACAAACCTACAACTTTGAATTGCTAAATAATTTCATATCTAATGAGTTGCTCGGATATGAATAAAATAGGAGGTATCAAATTATGGAAAGTATGCTTTAGGTAATTTTCCTGGACACATGAGATGTGCAATTTTGTTTTGTAATATTTAACAACGCTTAGATAATAGTTTTATCAAAATCATTGGGATCCTTTTCAAAATTGTCAATTTTTTCCCTGTTTACGCAAAATTAAACTACCTTTAATTTCTCTAAAATACCTAAAGTCTGTTCAGCGTGGAAATTGTTTTCTGAAAGCCCTTTTTCCCTAACAGAAATCTATTATATAGTAGGCTATTGGTAGTTAAAAAGACCTTGCAGAGAGTAATTCCTACCGTGAATGGAGTTTATTTATGGAATCTTATGGAAACCCTACATACTAATCTTTAATCCGATGTTAAAATAGTTTCAGCTTTAGGTCAAGTAACAAAGAGACAAATAGAAATGCAATAATAATTTATTTTTGGTCTAAGGGGCTAAGAAACTTTGACATCCATCAAAATCTAGAATTAATCTTTAATTTGATAACAATACTTACTATCTTCTTGAAGTTGTGAGCAAGAATAAAATTATTGATATAATTCCTCGAATTTCCTTCTTCAATTTCGAATAAAATCTTATTAAACTTTGTGTTAATACTTAATTTAAGGTTTAAGACATATACATTTGTAAATTTTATACTCCATGTCTTACCACCCATCCAGGATATACACATATTTACACTACTGGCGAAATAGTGAGGAAGCTAAAACCTTATAGAAAATTTATCCCGGAATCACGTTCATGTATAAAGGGAAACCGTTTAAAAAATAAAAAATCAATCCCAGTATGCCCAGCCAGGATTAGAACCCCAAAATCCCCCGTCAACAGGAGTCAAGTTTATTGTGAGAGAGACGCCTTTATTTTTACCTTTGCAAAAGCAGATGCAGGCGTATGATACTTTTAAAGTAGCTGTTAATTACGATCACACTGATATGTTTATTATTACGCTCAAATGCTATTAATTTGTTATTTTTTAAAGTATATTTGTTTTAGCACAGATTTTATTTAGTGTCTTATGAGGAGGGAATCTAGGAAACACACATTCTCAGTTGTCTATAAAGAGATTTAAAAATAAGCAGTTATAAAATCTAAAATTGTAAAACCACTCCAAACACTAGGCTAAGATACGAACCTGAACTTTCCTATAACCATTCTTCTTTTATTAAAAAATGTGTAAGGGTTTCTAAAGAAATCGTTTTGATAGAAAAGATTTCCCAACGTCTTGGATTAATTCATGCTCTTTGGAAGTTATAAAATGGGGTGTGGGTGTGTTTGTTCTCTGGACTGGTAAGGTGACAAGGTCTGTAAGGATGCCGGACGTTTAATTAACCGCATTAATAAGACCTCAATTAGTGGGAGAGGAAGACTGTAATTAGTGCCGGAGAAGAGGACAGACTGAAGGGGGTGGAAGGATGGGGGTAAGAGAGGATCAATGAGGTCTTCACAAAGCTATCTAGGAAGATTTGCAAAGTGGCTCGGCGCAAGAATAAAATTAATGACCTTGTGGTTTGGGGTTTTGTCATCAGAATTATAAAGGCATTTGCTGAGAAACTGTAAGCGACCCCGGGATATGGAGGGTGAGGGATCTAAATGGAATATGAAAAGAAGATGTACTACGTATAATGCCTTGTCATATTGAAAATCACCCCGTATTATTGCAAGAGAAACGTAGCCTACAAATTTAAATACAAATTGGGGATGAGATTAGTTTTTATTTAAGAAAGAACTCAAATTTATTTGGGGCAAGGATACAAATATGTATTTTTTTATGTATTACTTACACACCTTTGTACACCTTTGAATTTACCTAAAGATATAATTTATAATTAAAAACAACAATATAGTAGTCATATTAAATACTGAAATGTAAAAGCAATATTTAAATTTGTATTAAGATGAAATAGTTTGGTTTATTAAATATTAAATCTGCCTCTACTTCAATAATTATTTATAATCATTAAAATGATTATGAACGTATACCTAATGGAAACAGAACTCGATTATTTTGGTTAACTAGGCGTACTTTTGTATGTGTGGCGATGAAATTTCATGTTGCTAATATCATAGAGAAATTAAGTATTAAAATACTATATAAATGTAATAAAATAATCACTAACCCATTTTGGTGACAATATGGTCTAAGGTGCTATTCTCGCAATAGACTAGACTGCTGAAAAGGTGAAGATTGGGGTTCGATCCTGGCCGGGTGAGTGTTTAGTAAATATATCTAATTTTATACAATGGAGTGAGAGAGTCCGTGTGGAGCTCCATACCATTTATATTTTTTGTTCTGCCCAAGGTGCTGTGGTTTGGGAAAAGAGTTTATAAAATATATCCGTTATAGAGTGTCTACTTAGGAAAATAACGCTTTACACATTTTTTGATCAACGTAAATTGTTATTATATTTATTATTTATCCATTTAATGTTGTTGTGAGGAATACCCTTTTTTCAATTAATACCTATTATCTATACTTCCATAGCTGCGTCTAGTAAAATAAAAAACAGCTATGGTAGAAGAACACGGACACAAATAGTTAATCCAATCGCCAGCGCCACTAGGAATCAAATCAGGTTCTCGTGTATTTATATCCGTTAATTCAATATGACCCGCCTTAGTGGCTGAACAGTCAATAGTTTCCTTTTAGCATTCTTATGACGAAAAGTTTGGAGTTATAATCCCGGTCTACTCTAATGAGGTTGGTTTTTTTTTACAAACCTGGTTTCCCAATATCCTTCCACGCAAATGCGGGTGTATTACATTTAAAATGCTAAATAATTTGTTCTGTTTTGGTGGTGACGGCTGGAATCGGAATCTCAGCTAAGTGTAATAAGAGTGTGTTTTCCTTAAGACTTTTGTATCCCCCTCTTCACGAACGCATATACATTTATTCTAAATTATACATTCTTCAACCTTACTCTATTAATTTTGTTTAATTAAACAAGAATATCCCTGAGAGTTAATGATACAGAATGCAAAATAAAAAGTTTTAGTTAGGTATTATACCTATTATCATCACATTTTGGCACATATTTTCCCGATACCTACTTGCTATTCTAACAACAACATGTAAGTTGGTTCTTCATCTTAAGTGAACAACCTGAAGGTAGTTTTGATATAATTTCTATCAATTTAAAGGTGGCCATGCACTCAGCACTACAGCTGGTTAGTTCTGCCCGCACCATCTGGTAGGGATCCAATGTACTAGGAAAGTTCAGGAAGTGTAGTTTCCCTTTTGCCTTCCACGTTTAATTTCTCTAAGCGAGCGAGAAAGGTCCTATCAATTTGGTTGGGAAGGGTATTATTACATATCTGCCAGATTTTTTTTTCCATAGAATTGACATAGGACCTACAGCTTTACTTCATCTTGTAAGGAAGTTGCGCTAAGGATTTGTACAACTAAAGAAAAATCCGTCGGCCTTGGCTTGGTTTAAACCCACAAACATCGGCTCCTGAGGCGAGCACTTTACCCCAAGGCCACCATTATCGACGATAGTTTATTATATCCACGGTAATAGTTGACTTTTATTAAATCAAATACAGAAACTTCATATGTTTACCCAACAGGTAGGACTTTAAAAACGTAAGCATCGAATGAATCCATCAATACATCAGTCTTCTGCCCAAGGGATAAGAAAAAGAGAATAAAATAACACCCTTAAGGCCCTTTTCCCTGTCGAGTGCAAGTCTAAAACCTATTTTGTGGGATGATAAGTGAGAGGGTGAAAGGCGTGGTGTGGCTTCACATACAACTAAAGTATCCTTCCACGAATAAAGAACAGATTGACCATGGAAATCGTAGATGGTGCTAGCTACCAGACAGGTCTTGCGAAAAAAATTATACGTTTGGAATATCAGTATTCTCGAGAACACGTAAAGCTTTTATAGTCATATTTTCAACGCCTCTTTTAAGATACTGTAGCAATCAATATTAGGTGTTACATTTTTTAATTTTTTTCTTATGCAACCGGTAGTTTTCTATTGAAAAATGTCAACACTATTGTTATTTGATCACTGCTAAATTTATATAGGAGGTGTGTACATAAGAGTATAGTTTAATCAACATGCTTATATTCTTGAACAAACCGTTTCCTAAAGGAAAATTGCAAAACAATTTAAAAAAATTGAAGATAACCATTTGTTCACGTGGCTCTGCATTTCCACGCCAAATGAAAAGGGCCATTCGCCAGTCCGTGAAGTTGGCAGCACCACTAACGGCACAAATTCTGAAACATATGCCAATATTTAGTGCTGAATTTGTGCCACAAGAATATCGTATCCCCATAATTTGTGCCGCCATAGTTTTCGTGAAAACGCCAAAAACACTCACAGTGGGTGCTGCTGGCAGCACCCATATCGGCACAAATTCTGAAACCCATGCCAATATTTAGTGCTGAATTTGTGCCACAAAAATAACCTACCCCCATAATTTGTGCCACCATAGTTTTCGTGAAAACACCTAAAAACAGTGGGTGCTGCTGGCAGCACCCATAACGGCACAAATTCTGAAACCTATGCCAATATTTAGTGCTGAATTTGTGCCACAAGAATATCCTATCCCCATAATTTGTGCCGCCATAGTTTTTGTGAAAACTTCAAAAAACTGTGGGTGCTGCCAACTTCACGTAGCAGCACCCATAACGGCACAAATTCTGAAACCTACGCCGCACTAAATATTGATATAGGTTTCAGAATTTGTGCCGTTAGTGGTGCTGCCAACTTTACGGACCTCCATTCGCCTTAAGCTTCTTAGACAATCTTAGAGAACTCCCCCTCTATACTGAGAAATATCCTCAACTTCCGTTGGCCTACTAAACAAGGAATTCCATGTCTTGACGTAACAATGACCGTACATCACGTTATTTTCCCCCTCACATTCCACTCACTCCTCACCAAAGAGGAATAGTTGACACTTGGAACAGAAGAGAGTAGGGTGCACTGTAAAGAGGTTCATAACAACAAACCGTCACAGACAGAGAGAGAGCTAGAGAGATAGCATAGTGAAATGTAATCAGTCCAGGGGCAAGCAAAGATTTGAATCAACACAAACTCCAAGACATTCACTCCCCCCCC
>CABEEJ010002288.1:0-15561 GCA_901482245.1 Timema douglasi | reverse complement strand
CCCCCCCCCCCCCCAACCCTCAAGGCCACCCAGCCCTTTTCATGACAGGCCTTGCCATTATCTATCTTCTCTCTCCCTCACACTCACACATACATAGGCTCTTGATTCCACTTCAACGCAGGTTCATTCTGCACACTTCTAAATGGAAATGTTAGAATAGAAATTTCACGGTAGAGTGAAGCGGAAAAAAAAGATGAATACTTGAATCTCGGGGACGTGTTATTAGAAAACTAGTTGAACATTTTACGTACAGTCAAATATTCATAGGAAGAATATTTTAGAAATAACAAACCTTTTTGCGTTTAACATTGATTCAGTTTTAATATCTTATTAGTGTTATTGTATAGATTTTACGAAAAAATTACATTTGCAGTTACAATAACTTGGCGTATGAATATGTGAGAGCAGATCTAGTAGTTTTTCTAGCTGTCAGATAATGCTGTTTATATGAACATTGGACTATATGTAGTATACCCTTATTTTGGTTGGAAGAACTGTTTACAAAATTCAAATATATTTCTTTACTGCCAAAATTTTCACCATTATACTATAATATTTGTGTTAGTTTAGAGGTAATGATAATATCTATTTAAAAGCGACATGCAGATAACATGACTTGATGTATGAATATATTAATATTGTTTTTTTTTACTAACGCTTACTGTTATTTCTGCCTACTATAAGCTCCAGACGCCAAATAGATAGTGTCTGTATTGTGGATATAGACAAAAGAACAAGATAAACCTAGAAAATTTTCTCACTTCATAGAATATGAATAGTTCTCTCTTTAATTCTATCTATTTCTTTTTATTTTATGATGACATATTACTTACACAATAATTGCAACCTATTAACTGACAGACAAAAATACAAGTTGTAGAATTGCTCATATAAACTTTATAGTTACAAATCTACAAAGTTAATTATTATTTTGGGAGATAGGTAATCGCGATATCAAACAGATTCACATAAAGTTTAACTATAGTTTAACTAACGACTAGCTTTTACCCGTCACTGTTTCGCCCGCAATAATTGATATCATCTTTTAATTTTTAACTTAACTATTTTGGTCATAAATCAAACTTTATTTTTTCCAAATATCTATGCGTTTTAACAGTTTTAGATGTAAATAATTTTGCCGTATTTTAATTTTCACTTTTATATATTTCGTAATAAAAGATATATGTATTATTTAAGTTATCAATATAAATTTAGTTTTTTTTTAATGTTTACCTTCATTATAAGTAAGATAAATAAATGAAATAATATTTGTTTCAAACTACATAGCTAAAATCACATCATATTTATTATTTATTAGCATGAAACTACGTCACACTAATTACTATTTACTTTAATTACAAAATATTAAATCACAAAATTTAAATAACATCATTTCAATCACTTTATAATCATACATTTATTATTATAATTTAAAATCAAAGGTTGGGAATAGTCCTATATGTTATTCCAGGACATATTCTACCAACGTACAAAGTTTGATTCAAACCAGTTCAAATCTGTTAACTTTATATTACTTTACCTCACCTTTTAAAAGTTAGTAAAGAACAGTACAAAATGAGAACTTACGCAGAAAAAAATTCTATTGAACTTTTATCATAAAGGTGACTTCGTATTTACACGTGAAAACAGCAAAATTTCTCTCAACTTTTCGCTCTGTAGAAATATTTTGAAAGTTGGATGGTGCGTAAGTTTTCGTTTTGAACTGATCTCTACTAACTTTACAAAATGGTGAGGTAAAATAATATAAAGTAAGTAATATTTTAATTATATAATCACATTCATATTTACTCGTAAAAACCCGCCTCGGTGGCGTAGTTGGCTAACGCGCTTGTCGTGTTGAGCTCGACTGCTGAGGACGGGGAGATCGAGGTTCGAATCTCGGTCGGATGAGATGAGGGTGGTTTTTCCGAAATGGTTTTCTACTCTTCCTCCACGCAAATGCGGGTTCACATCCTCTAAGTCAACCTTCCCAATTCCTAATCCATTAGCGTAATTAGTACTTAAAGCGTATAGCCCAAACGGGTAGTAAGACGTGGTGCTAAATATTATTATTATTATTATTATTATTATTACTCGTAAAGTTAAATTAAAATCACAATATATAATTTATCTCTTATATACGAAAATTTTAAGCATTTGTATTGTAAAATTAATGAAATGTTGTTCCAGAACATACTTTACCAACTTACTAAAAAAAAATTACTATTGAATTTTTATCATAAAAATAGCAAATGACTGGCAGCACCATCTAACCTGCAAAATATTTCTACAGAGTAAAAAGTTGAGAAAAATTTTGTTTTCACGTGTAAATACGAAGTCACCTTTATGATTAAAGTTATTTTTTTTTTGCGTAAGTTTTTGTTTTGAATTGATCCTTACTAACTTTAAAAAATGGTGAGGAAAAGTAATATTTTAATTATAATCACATTCTTATATGTACGAAAAGTGTAAACATTATTAATGTAAAATTAATGTAAAATCAATGGTTAGGAAAAGTCATATTTGTTATTCCAGGACATACTCTACCAACCTACCAAGTTTCATTCTAATCCGCTCAGCAGTTTTGGCGTGATTGAGCAACAAACATCCCAACACACAAACTTTCGCATTTATAATATCCTCAAGTATCAAATTAAAATGTATTAAATATAGTTTTAAATTTATTTAACTTAATTCTTACTTTTATTTCCCAAAATTATTAAATCCAGTGACACATTTATTATTTTCTAATTATTCTATCTTTAACTCTACTGTAGATATTGTGTTTCTACATGGCATCCTTCGAGTAGAGAAAGTATTGCGATCGTTAAAAAAAAATAACGTTATATTTTGATGGATTTTGACGGTCATGACCCCTGAGCCTGCCAAAAAAAATGTTTTTTTTTTCAATACCATATGTTTTTCTGTCTTTTACTGGGACTAGAACCTAAACCATTTTATTGATCGTACTAGAACTTGGTATCGAAGGTTTTAATAAAGTTCCTCAGAGGGATTTTTGGAATTAGATATCCAATATTAAAGTTAAGGGTATTTTATTTAAGGGTAAAAAGAGAAAGAATAGATTTTTTTTTTTTCAAATCTGCTCTAAATGTTTTGAATAAATCTCGTATCCAAATATTGTTTGAGATGCCGAACTAAATGGCAACTCTCAATCTACCATGATAAAGACTTTGAGGGTAATTTACATAAGCGGAAATCTCCTATTTTGATAATATCTGCGCAACTATTTGAGATAGTAAATAACTTTCTTATTGCAAATCTGTAATACTAATAAAACTAAAAAATTTGTATCTGAAATATATTTTCTATAAAAACCATAGTTTCTTATATATGGACGGAAAATTTGTTTAATTTGATTTTTCGGAATTTGAATATTATGCTCTTCGATGAACGGAGATTTTACTTTTTTCTTAATATGTTTTTGTAACAGTGTATATTATTTTATTTAATATCTTTGGCGGAATGTTTCCGTAAATGTTTCTACTACAGATTTTAACATATCTTACGAGTTTTGAGTATCTATCTCAATTCTTAGGCAAAGGACCCAGATTTTCTGTTTGGTAAGCCGTGCAGTTTATTTAAAATTCTTAAAAGCAAATAGAAGGGTATAAAATATTACTTTGTGCGTTCCTCAAATAATTATGTAGGGATGAACGTTATTATAACTGAATAATTATTTAAGTTAGCCTCTGATAATAACTTTTATTAACTGAAGACATTGGGGTAACCTGGTGGTCTAGGGGTAAGGTGTCTGACTTCTGTGCTGGCGGCCGAGGTTCAATCCTCGGTCCTGGCACAGATTTATCTGATTACCAAACACTTCCTTCACCTCTGACAATACATCTTGTGAATGTGGGGAATGCCAGGCCTCCACTGTGGTTCAGATTCCACGTTAAACTGTAGGTCCTCCATTTCATTTCACAATCACCCTACCATTACACATTATCGTAAGTGCGTATAACCCGAACGGGTAGTAAGACGCGGTGCTAATAATAATAATAATAATAATAATAATAATAACTGAAGACATTAATCACTATAGAAAGGATATTATTAATTTAAGTACTATATGACATACTATGTCTTAATTCACAAACCTTTCATATTAAAGTCAACCGAATTGAAACTATTAGAAACATATTATCTATATGTAAAATATGTAACTGGTTTAAAGTTAACTACTTTTAATTTGAATGCTGATAAATTAATATTTTTTTAAATTTATTATATTTCTCTAAAATATTCAAAACAAATTCAGTACAGCAGGAATAGAATAAAACCCTACAAAATAACAGAAAGCCAAACCAGAAGAGACTGATGACTTTTTCCAAGAGAGCTGAGTGGTGCGCGCTACGGACTTGAAATTTAATGAACAACACGTAATCCTTAAACGTATTCAGAAGCATTTTATTAACAACATGTATATGTCAAAAAAATCATATAAAAGTATATTTTATATCCCCCCTGGGTTTCTTTCTTTTCTCCCTCGGCTTCCCATCAACCATCTTCATAAGACTTATACACTCACGGTTTTTCTCTGCTTCTAGAAAATTATGATTTACGTACTTGACTTGTTTCGGATTCACCAACAGTCGGAAGCGTCACCATGTTTTAGCTGCCTAGAAGTTCCCACAAAAATATTATTATAAGAGAATTCATACACTTACCCGGCTAGAAGTACGCATGTTATACCCTCATAAATCATCAGTTCAAGGGGACCCGCTTCGGTGGCCGCGTGGTCCAAGGCGTCACTCTTTTAATATTACTATTATGACTATTAGTATTATTATTATTAGCACTGAGTCAAGTTATACGCACTTAAATTAACATGCAATGGTAGGGAAATTGTGAGATGGAATGGAGGACCTACAGCTTAAAGTGGGATCCGAACCACGGTGGAGGCCATGCATTCCACACATTCACAGGTTGTGATTTATATACATCATGTTAGAAGTGAAGGAAGGGTTTGCCAGTCTGATAAATCGGTGCAGTAATCGAGGTTTGAACCCTGGATCCCCAGCACAGAAGTCCGACAACTTACCCCCTTTTGATGGTGGGAGATCGTGGCTTGATCCTGGTCGGGCAACCTAAGGGCAGTTTTTAATAATCGGTTTACCACTTTCTATCTCTCTCCACGCAAATGTGTGTACACTTAATATAAATTCAACCTTACACATCCCTAATAAATTAACGTAATTGATACAGTTGCATATTACCCGAATGGGTAGTAAAGCGTGGTGCTAAGAATGTTCAGAGGGTTGTACCTAGTGGCGTGTTTCCAGGTAAAGCAGAGTTAATTTAAAAGGTATACATGATGATCACATCAGTCAGTTGTCATGTACCAATGGAAATACAGTAACTTGCTTAAAGCACAGCTTACTAATGATTGATAAAATGGGGACATATTAAAGGAGAATACACCACAGTTTTTACAAAATCTGCTTACTCTACCAACATTATATGCCATGACACTTGATGTATAAGATTAGGGTGGGATGAAAGGGGGCGAGCGAAAAGGCCAAGTTTATTTTTATAATTTCTTATGGCTAAACATATTTTTGTCAAAATAAAAAAAATATAGCTCTAGTACAAACATAAAGTTTAATCTTCTTCACATGTTGATGTAAACAGTTGTTGAATGTCTTTCATTAGAATTGCGGCATTATCTAACAAACTTTTTAAATTAAGACAAAAAGTTTTCATTAAATTCCAGAACACCCTTGAAAGATATTCAAGAAATTTTGGGGTCACCATGTGAAGAAAATCAAATTCCAAGTTTGTACTGGAGCAATATTCTATTTATATTTAGACAGAAAAGGTTTTTGCTATAAAAACTGCAAAAACACTGGACCTATTTCCCGTCCCCTTCAATCCCACCTTAAGAAACTTTTGAGAATAAATCTTCAATTAGTTTTAATTTTTTTTTTCGCCAAGTCCTAATACCCATCATGATTATCTGAAGTGAAGTAAACTAAAAAGAGATTTAAGTTATAGTCATTCCGTCATCTTAGCTCAGTTTGTGGCTTGTCTTTCTACTAAGCTAAGAGTCACGGGCTAAAATTATCGTTGGGGAAATGTGGGATTCTTCTTTCAAAATTACTAATTATTAAGTTAGTATACAGGACATGTGTTGAGAAAGATAACGTTAAATACCTCATATAATTGAAAAATTAATAAAAATAATAAAGGTATAGTTTTAGAGTAAAGGTATCCGTATTTGCACGGAGAAAGTTTATCTTAACTATTTATGTACAAACTCCCTCAACATACAGCTGGGAAATGAACACTGGTATCATATTTAAAGTACATTCTAGTTTAAAGAAACTACCTTAACCTGTCAGCCAGCCTCCCAACGCCAGTGGGATTATTGTTCACGTGCAGCGCTTTTAATTTTATCTTGTTTTGGAAGTATTATTTTACAGCTCTGTGTTTTACAATCCCATCAAGAGCAAACCAAATCTGTCTAGCTTGACATGTAGTCTTAGTATCCACATATTAGGGTTCCCCATTATAAAATACAGTTTAGCCAAACTAGAAAAAACAGGAATATTGAAAACAATTTTTTTTTGACTAAACACATAATTTTTGTTCAACACCTTTAATATCTATCAAATTTTATGGATTCAATGAATCATTTTTTCCATGTTTGTTGGTGATGAAATGATGACCTCTCTCTTTGAACTGAGATTTTCATTTTAAATCTGTTACCTGTCAACTTGATTTATTATATTTTGCAAACTAGTATATTGAAAGTTAAATCTAGTATCTAATAGTTGAATTTTCTATAATCAAACTCACTGATAGTAATTCTGTGTACTTCTATAATGATCTTAATTATAAAATGTAAATTGACCTAATGCCTTGGTCAATGAGGTTGTTCATCGTATCTCGTAGCACTCGTGAAAAAACATGTGAAATGCTCGTGATATGGGACTTTTTTTAAACATCAGATTTAAGAACTTTTTCAAAAATGAATGGGTTGTAGATGATATTTATACTTTATACAGAGCACAATATTTATTTATAGGTTCGTTCAAGGAAGAGAGTTTTTTTATTTTAACCTCTTTACCTCTTAAAAATGTTTGCAAATTTTGTAGTGGTCTTGACAGAATACTACCTTCCATATCTCTAACAAAAATTGTAACAATACAAGGGTTGTATTGTACAATCGAAGCCTCCCCCCCCCCCCAACCCGCTGTTGCATATACTATCGTCCGATTCATACTACCCACTCCAAGAAACGTCGACATTTATTCAAATCAACTACAATAGTATTCTTCACTATTGCATTTCCATGTCACTTCAAGGAATATACAAACAATATATTTCAATATAATTCACTATCAACTCTCTACAGTTTAAACTGTTCATATACGTACCCTCTGGATAAACTGGATTATACAGCCTAGTAACCTGACTGACTTTAAAACGTACTAAATCGAGGAACGGGGCAACCTTGCCTTGATGTATCAACCGTTGATGTCCCGACCTGGCTGACTTTGATGAATCTGATGAGCGTTTTTCCTGCACACCTGGCGAAAAGAGGACGCGAACATGGCAGCCCTCTATAGGCGGGTTGGAGCAACAATCACCTGTTCTCTGACGTCAGCAGCCAATCAGTCAAAACGATGTTTTGTCAACAGACCAGAGAAGCGTCTACTCTAAGCGGGATGACCAATCAGCGACCTACAAGCAAGTTGGCGTACGTGCCAGAGAAGGCATGCCCCTCCATGCTGCGGCGTCACCCGGCTTAAAATGGACTATTCCTGTTGTTGAGAAGATATTAGTCGACTATTGAATTCGGCACCGGCGAGGATGTTCCTCCATTATATTTATTAAATGTTTGACTATTGAACTTGTCACCGTAGAGGATGGACCTCTGCTAAATTTATTAAATATTGTACTTTTGAAATCGTCGCCATGATGGATGGACTGTGTTTATTATTTTAGAGTTGTCTCCTACAATACTCCTGTATACTATTGAATGAAAGTTTGGATTCAGAAAGTTTAAAGTGCACTATTTCTATTTGTTATGTTTGGTGAATAAAAATAGCTTTTACTCATTTTAAAGTGAAAAATAAGGGTAAACATGTCAAGTGGCTTGGATTAGCTGTGTGAGCTTTAATAATTTATAGGTTAATTAAAGCATAATAAAAATATACAAGATATTAGACACCATATTTTTTAATTATAACAACTTATTTTAAATTAGTTTCCACGGCAATGCCAGCAAAACAGCTCCCAGGTTTTCACTTTCTTGATCTAAACTAAATATGTAAAAATTTGTCTTATGGAACTAATTAAGATATTCTCTGGTATTTTAAAATATAATTTGGGGCACACACCTTGGTGGCGTGGTTGTCTAACACGCTGGTATCGGTTAGAGCTAGACTACAAAGGACCGGAAGATCGAGGCTCAAATCTTGGTCGAATGAACTAGGGTGGGTTTTCCTAAATGGTTTTCCACTCTCCCTCCACGCAAATGTGGTTCACATCCTATATACTCAACCTTCACTATTCCTAACCTATTAATGTAATTAGTACTTAAGCGTATAGCCTGAACGAGTAGTAAAACGTGGTGCTAAATAAATAAATAGATAAACAAAAAAAATTTGGGGCTTTCATGTGTGATTTTTTTTAAACACAAAATTTAAAAGTTATTTTAGCCTAGGTCATCAGTCCCACTCACAAAAACAAGCAATAGCTTTTTCTGGGTTTATTAAAACAATTAAGCTGTTCATACAAAACATTCTTTAGATATGTTGAAGATTCCATAGTAATTTTAGAGATTAAGATAATAACTGATAATTCAGTAAAAAAATATTGATTATAAAAACTGTTAAAATATTGATCTTGAGGGATACCATATCTGACCATTACTATTATTAAATGGCTTAACCAGAAAGCCAAATCATTGGTCGTATTGTATAAGGCCACACTCTCGTGTTAGTCTGGCTTGCTGTTCATGAGTAGATTGGGGTTCAATCCTTGTTGGATCTACTGATGGTGGTTTTTCCTTCATGGCTTCTACACTTTCCCTTAACGCAACGCAAATGTGGGTACATTTACTATTGATTCAAATTTCTTATTCCCTGAAACATAAAAGTAGTAAATGGACGTATAGCCCAAAAGTGTAGCAAGACGTGATGCTATTAAAAAAAACTATATACTAGACCATATCAGTGCGTAGGTGGACAAAGCAGTCAATCTCATCTCATCGTGTTTGGTCTATTAGTGACGAAGAGCTGGGGGTAATATTCCAGGCTGGGTGTACGGGGGGAGGAGGGGGTTATTTTACCCATAAATAGGTTTCATAGCTCTCCAACCTCTTTTACCCACAGCAAGTGTGGGCAAACATTATTTATATTTTACCTTCCTCATTCATACCCCCTTAGCATGGACTTGCAGATATCTCATGTGGCTTGTAAGACTTGGGGACCTGCATTGTTGGACGTCAAGCTCATCTTTATTATGTTTGCTGATGGCGTGGAGGACAAGATTTGAGTCCCAGTCAATTGTTTTTCCCACACGTCCATCACGCAAATATGGTTGTACACTTCCTCTAAATTATATCGTTATAATCTCAAGTATCTTAATGTAAATCTGCGGATAGGCTGGATGGTTAGCAGTTAGACACGGATTTCGAAAATAAAACTTCCACTCTAAAAGAGAGGGAGTAGCCCATGGTGGTGGACCAAGGTACAGGTACATCTAAAAAAAATTAGTCCATTCCAACGGGATTCTAAGCCCGGCCAGATGTACTGAGTATACATTTTATAAGTGGTTTCCCCTCCTCCTTCCATGTAAATAAAGGTAAATTTCCTCAATATTATACCTTCCTTATCTCTGAACGGTTCTCATAATTAATATATCCACACTATCATTATAAAGAGGAAAGNTTTTTTTGTAATGGATAAACTCAAAAACTACTGGAACGGTTTTAAAAATTCTTTCACCAATATAAATCTACATTATCAGCGAGTAGCATAGGCTATATTTTATTTAGAAAATTTAATTTATCCCTCATAAAATTGTCGATAGTCGCTCATATTTTATGGTAGAGTCAATGATGATTCTTCAATATGTGTGTTGAAAATAATAAAGTGGGGGGGGGGAAGGGGGGAGGGACTAGTGTTAGTATAACCTGAATGAGTAGTTAGACCTGGAGAAAAAATGTTAATAAATTGGAAAATATTTCTGCAACTAACCATACATAATCACGCTGTTGGGAGGCTGGTTGAACTGTCTAAGGCTCCGCTTTGGATCCGAATGTACAGTAAATCACGAGATTGTCTCAAAGGGCGTGACCAAGACTGCCAGTGACAGTAATGGTTGACTGTTAGTGACGTGAAACTGTTATGACCAATAGTAGGCATCTTACAGTAAAACTCTCTCTTAATAACACACTAGCCTAAATTTCTTCTAGAATTGTATATTATAGAATAATATTACAAAATCCATAAAATTAACCATTTTTAAGTTAGTAAGATGCTGTTAAACTAAATTTTAAGTAAAGCACCTACCCAGTAGCTTAGGTAGCTCAGACCTATTACTTTACTCTTAAATTATCATACATTAAGTAAATTATGATATTTACCATGTTTAATATTTTTAATATGTGCTTTATTGATCTGTATTATTAATTACTTTTAACACATAAGTTTTAGCTAGAGCCCAGATTTTTATGTTATTACTTATATTAATCTAGCCAGATGGAAATTTTAAAAGCGAAATGTCGATGAATTAGGTTATTAGGACTGTATTTTCAGTTTTAAATTCACATGTTTCACTGAATTATAGATATTTTCAAATATATAACATAAAATTACGTATTTTGCCTGTCTTATATAGTGATATTATTTCCTTCTTGGGAAAAATACTTTTAAATTAAACTTCACTAATTTTCATGCAGCTTGTACTTTCATAAAGGAAATATCCAATGATGCGTTTGCAGTGACAAAGAGTCCAAGTGGTTAGTCAGAGAGGATTACAGTTGCCTCAACGTAGTTTTGTACTTGGAATTTCTCGTGTTGTGAGGGGAGTGATTGACTGTGGTGCTGTCAGATAATTGCCTCATCAGCACTTTTCTTGTGTGGCGTGTCAGTTTGTAAACACAAATCAATGAGGTGTAAAAATAATTCTTGGGCCTGATTGGTTCATTTTCTCGTTGTTCTTTGGCCGATAAAAGAAACTATTAGTAAGCGGAAATGCAAGATAAATAAATAACGAAGAACCGAACCCAAAATCAATCAAAGAAATGTAATTTTAATAGTGCCACAAAAATACAACGTGGAGGACGGTCTCTTGAAAAGCAAAAATAAACGAACCATGTCAATACGTGAGGTTTAGTAATAATACTAGCTAGTATTGTATGATTTGATCTCTAACAGTAGAAAATAATTCAAGGAAACTGACTTGAACTGGTTTGAAGTTAATTTGTGTTTGGTAGCAATGAAGGTTTCATGTGTGTATTTTTTTTATGAATTCCAAAATCGGTTACATAATACCATCGTTGAGTATATCTATATATACATTCAACGATACCATCTATTTGAAATATTTGAATAGTGGGAAATTTATTGTGGTGTAAAACAAAATAATAATTTGGAACCATTCATTAAAAAAAAGAGCTGAATTTGCTTCAAATTTTTGTACCAAATGCGTAGGTTAAATAGACCCACATTAAAATTCTAGATTTATGTTTATACCTGAATTAATCTACAGCAAAATGGTGGTGAGTGTATGTAGCTTAAAAGGAAATTAAGAAGATTCGAAAGATTCGAACTTCCTTCTCCTCATTACATACAGTGCACTCCACTGCGAAGTTTATGCCATAAAGCTTAGACTAAATGAGCTAGTGTGCACGTGGACTAGATAACAGGTTTATATAGTCGGGTTTTTTGATTGTCAAACCCTTCCTTCACCTCTGACAAGACTTGTATTAATCACAACTTGTAAATGTGAGGAATGCCAGGTCTCCACCGTGGTTCGGATTCCACGTTAAACTGTAGGTCCTCCATTTCATCTCACATTCACCCTACCATTACACATTAGCGTAAGTGCGTATAACCCGAACGGTTAGTAAGACGTGGTGCTAATAAAAATGATAATAGTCGGGTTTTCTGTTGATGGAAAGATCATGAATAGAATCTTATAAAGATGTATTGAAATTGATTATTCCTTTGTCATTTCTTGATATCATCCCACGCAAGTCCAGTTATATTTTCTACAAATAATACTTTTAAAACGCCTTTTAATGTAGGTATAATTAAATGTAGATAGGTTGTAGGAATAATAAATTTCATAGAAAAAAAATAGTTCTAGGTTGGTGATATATTTACGAGTATTTAAAGAAAATTCAAAAATGTATTCACAATATATCCCTAGCATTGTTTAAAATCGAATTAGAAAATTTCAACCCAATACGTAAATAATTAGTCTCACGCTCTATACTTCCTAAAACTTGACATTTTTTTTTTCTACTTGCTCATTTTAGTCATGCGTTTAAGACCGAAGAACATTGTAATCTAATGAGAAGGTTAAGACTTCTATTGAGAATCGAAGATAACTATATAATTTTCTCAGCTGAGAAAGAAGAGTACTTAACGCCCTTTTCATTGTTGAAAACATAAGTCTTGTATTTTTAAATTTTACTCCAAACAAAAACACACCTTTCCTTTAAACATTTTCTCTTTACTTTATCCTTAGTATTTATTTAACAAGGATTTTATTTAAATATGATTTATTTGTGGAATTTGTTATTTTATAAATTATATAAAACCAGCATAAAGTTAATATAAATTAATACCAATACTTTTTTATTTTACCTGAAGTAAAGTAAAAATAAATTTACAAATAATAAAGGCAAACTTAAGAAACACCTCTTTTTAAGTAGGAAAAGAAATCTTTAAGAAAATACCCTCGAGCTTTTTATTTTATTAACATGCTTGTTTGTTGCTTTTGGTCTATATTTATACTTTTATTAACAAGGTGAAGAAACGTGAGTAAAAAGAATTTCAAAGTCAAAGAAAATTAAACAAAACTTGCATGGCAAATTCTTTCCCATTTTAAACATCTCTCACAGGAACAAAATATATAAAGCTTGTTTATTTCTATCTTGTTTTAAATCTTTCACCTTTTCCACCTTAGCTTTTACTCTGTTATTTTTTAACAATTTATTTTTAAATTAAAAAAAGCTTTTCCACACTCTTTCATAGAGAGTTTTTTATTTTTAAGATGTTGCATGGCGAGGGAAGAAGTGGGGAGGGAGGTTGGGGGGGGATAAAATTAATTATTTGTAAGGATTTTTTAAAGCTCATCGCATTCTAACAACGCTAATGAGGTAGGTGTGAAGAAAGTAGAATTAAAGGACCTTCAATTCCATGGATGACGAAGAAAAACTCATTTAGGGAAAAATACCCTCAGCCAAGACTTGAAATCAGACCTCTTCAATTGTAGGTTTATCATACCGGGTGAGCCTGACATTTTGGCTGTGTGCCCACCGATGTGGTAAGCCAACACTTAAGTGTATTTACATTTTTACCTCAAAAGTTAGTTAAATACGTTAGCAAAAAGATTATATACAGTTTTTTCAATCCCGTCTTTAGTTGAGTTACTCTAAACTGTGTTCACGTGGTCTAGCCAGTCAGGCTCGAACTTTAGTGACAAGAAGGTTGTGACTCAAATTTCAACCACAAAAATTAATAGTGGGAAGGGGGCATGTAAAAGTTGAGGTGAAGAGGGAGGTAAAGATATGAAGCTTTCATATATTATTATTTTAACACTGTGGTTTTCCCAAACTCTCTCGTAGCTCATGCCTTCATATTTTTCAGAGTCATTATTACAATAACTAATCCTAGGGTATATTTTTAATAGTGTTGAACGGATTTAAAAAATAAAAAACTTAATAGCTTTTTAAAAAGTTAAATCTGTTTAACAAAGTGGGTACTTTAGAATCTCTTATTAGATTGTTTTATGTTATGCTTGTTAGAATAGGATAAAGTCCTCTTTAATTAATTGATTGATTTAGAAAAATAAAACAAATTTATCAATAGCAAAAGCTAACAAATGCCAAAAAAAGTATCTTAAATATTAACTATCACTTGCCACCTGCTTCAGTGGCCGATTGGTGTAAGGCGTCACTCTCATGTGGTACTATCCTTCTAAAAACGATGATATTGGGATTCAAATCCCGGTCGGGTCCACTGAGGGTGAGTTTTCTTAAATGGTTTTCTTCAACTCAAATGCAGGGCTACCCCTAAAAATGCTTCCTTCCTCATCCCTATCATATTTGCGTATTGAAAGACGCAGTGATAAAATAGTACACAAAAGGGATTGCTCGTAGCAGTAATGATAACTGAGGGGTAGGAATGTGAGAAAGAGGGGAGAGGGGAATCTTATGTTCGTGAAATAGAAAATAAGCTCAAGAAGCATCTAGCATTTCGCTGGTAGGTCCATTACAACTATTAGGCAGTTTTGCCAATACTCTTAAGAAAAAACCATTTTAATTTAGTACTTTAAAAAATGTGTTGTAATAATAAAATCACTTAATTATTAGATGATTTTTAAACTTTATTTCCTTTTGTTTTATTCCCCCTTAAAAGAGCCTAGCACTTCCCATTTGGGTAGTAACTTGTTTATAAAAATGTAGCAGTATTTTCTTGTAAATAAATGGGGAAAACTATTTAAAAACACCCCACTTGCACCCAAACGGGAGTATAGCTTAGGGGTGACCTGATACCACTCGACCAGCGATGCAGGTATCAGACAGATTAAAGCTATCATTACTAATCAGACAAAAGAGTTTCTTACCAACAACGATGGTCACTTGGAATGGACCTCAAGCTCGTTCAGTCTGGTTGTACGGTGACTTGAACGTCGAGGCTTGAGAACTAGTCGGTGTACTCAGGGTGGTTTTCTCTTGGATATTTCCCGTCCTCCCTCCATACACATTCGATTAAACGTCTTTTAAATTATACCTTACTTAACTTTATTACATACCTAATTTAAATAATTCTTCATCCTTTTCTAAATTCTATACGTTTTATTTTATTCAGCTACTTTATGTATTTTCAACACGTATAGTTTCTTAAAACAGTACACCCTTTCATAACACCCAGACGTGTTATTTAATCCCCCTTCCTATGCAATTTTCACACATACAGTACCTTAAAACAGTTCACCCTTTCATAGCCCCCAGACGTGTTATTTCATCCCCCTTCCAATATATTTTTAACACATACAGTGCCTTAAAACAATTAGCCCTAAAATAACCCCCAGACGTGTTATTTTATCCCCCTTCCCATGCATTTTTAACACATATAATGCCTTAAAACAGTTCACCCTTTCATAGCCCCCAGACGTGTTATTTCATCCCCCTTCCCATTCATTTTTAACACATATAGTGCCTTAAAACAGTTCACCCTTTCATAACACCCGGACGTGTTATTTAATCCTCCTTCCCATGCATTATTCTAACATACAGTGCCTTAAAACAGTTCACCCTTTAATAACCCCCATATGTGTTATTTAATCCCCCTT
>CABEEJ010002287.1:102984-115133 GCA_901482245.1 Timema douglasi | reverse complement strand
GGGGGGGGGGGGGGAGCATTGGTACTGTCACCTCATAGACTTTCTCACACCTTTATCTAAACTATACATATAACTCGTAAGATATGTGAAACGAAGTAATATACACTGTTACAGAAACGTATTGAATGTTCTGTGCCTTCTCAACTCCCCATTTCTCAAAGCCCTACTGTATTTAAAATAAATGGTACGGGACTCCACACGGACTTTCTCGCTCTTATCGTTTGAAAATGGAGATATTTACTCAAAACTCGTAATATAGGTGAAACGAAATAATATACACTAAGCAAACCCAAGTATAAATTGCACTATACTTATGTAAAATCTTTTTTTTAGTCCTTGTTTTAAATTTTATAATTTTGTTTTTAAAGAATTAATGTCCTCATTTGTATGTTTGGACCGATAAAAAAAAGATCAATGTTGGGTCCACAAGGGTCGACGCTTCGTATTAAAATTTCAACGTCCTTTTAACATTTTCAACATTTTATTGGGTGTTGAAAATCTTCATGCCATCGCATTGCTATTCAATTCATCATTTATAAATTTTGACCAATAAAAAATGTAAATATTGACTATTGAGTATAAAATGGATATATATCATTGTTGTACAAACATTTCTCCTAAGGGGTTTAAGGAAAAATAACAAACTTTTAGAGACTTACTTATATTTAATTAATCTATGGCATTGGAGAATTATTGCGTTAAGACTTGAGTAGTATCTATTTACAACTAAATCTCAGAAAATTGTATTAATATATTTGCCAATATCTCAGAAACTGTTGTATTTATAAAAATATATTTCCTACAAAAGTTTATTTTTATTTTTAATAATATAACAATTTTGCAATGATAAGTTATTTAGTATCTCAAATAGTTGTGTAGATACGGAAGTTGCTACTTCTGTAAAGTACCCTAAAATTAATTTTTATGGTAAAATGAAAATAGCTAGTTTATTTATAACCTTAATCAACACCTAGATACGAATTTTAATCAAAATCGTTAGAGTCGATTATGAGAAAATCAATTTTTTTTCTCTTTTAGCTCTTTATTAAACTACTCTTAATTATAAGTTTAAACAGACACACAGACAGACGGCATTGCAAAGACCACTTTTTAGAGTTTGGGGGTCTTGAGACGTCGACATCCATCAACATTTCAGGTTAGATTTTCTTTTACCGTCTCAATACTTTTACCTTTTGTGTTCGAAAAGTTAAAAAAATATAATTTTTTTTCGTATAGCGAGATAGCGAGAAAGTAAAAAAATTGCCTATAAATGGGAAATTATTGGTTTTATAAATTGCACTTTCAAATAAAAGGTGTACATTTTAAGGAGATCTAAAAATTTTAGATGAGATTCATTTTAACGGGAAAATGAGATGTGTAAATTTGTCTGTTATATTAAAGAACGCTTAGATACGAATTTTAACTTTGAGAAAATCTCTCTATTTTTTAAAATCTTTTTGCCTCTAAGTAAAATACCCTTAATATTAGGGTTGGAGAGATAATTCCAAAATCACCCTTGGGTAGCCTTATTAAAACCCTAGATAGTTTCGGCTCTTGTCTCAGAAAATATTTTTAAAAAAAATCTGATTAATTGGGTCATTAAACGTCGACATCCATCAAAAATTTTAATTATAATTTTTTTTTTTTACGATCACAATAATGTATCTCTTCGAGGTGTCTATAAGGTAAGGGTGACCTGGTGGTCTAGAGGTAAGGTATCAGACTTCTATGCTGGCGGCCGGGGTTTGATCCCCGGTCCCGGCAAAGATTTATCTGATTACCAAACCCTTCCTTCACCTCTGACAAGACATCTTGTGAATGTGAGGAATGCCAGGCCTCCACCGTGGTTCGGATTCCACGTTAAACTGTAGGTCCTTCATTTCATCTCACAATCACCCTACCATTACACATTAGCATAAATGCGTATAACCCGGACGGGTAGTAAGACGCGGTGCTAATAATAATAATAATAATAATAATAATATAAGGTAAGAAGCAACCAAAGAAGTGTGCATTTTCAACCTTTCCAAGTATTCTCGTAGTGTGAAGGATGCTCTCTATAAGCCGGGCCTACTGAAAGGTAAAACGCAGCTCCTACATTAAATGCCAGAGGTCATCATATAAAGTGAACCTCAACCCCCCGCCCTCTTGTGACCGGTGTAATTAACTACCCCCCTTTTCTCTCTTTCCTTAACTGAAACTTGTGTTCGGCTCGAACCGCGGCCGGTGGGAAGAGGAACCATTGGAATTAATTGACCAATTGAATGAAAGCGGTATTATCACTATTACCAACAACGCCGTCTGTTATTCTCTCTTCTCTCCGACACGCAACCAGACCTGAAATTTGCAAACCACACACTCTCGTGACAAAGTGTCGCGGTACAGGTCGGAACCTTAAGATTAACAGTTAAGTACTTTAAGGTGACACTTGGCGGTCTAGGGCGTAACGTAACTATCAAATACTTCTGTGCTGGGTGTCCGGGGTTCAATCCTCGGTCCCGACACAAGATTTATCTGATCGCCAAACCTTTCCTTCACCTCTGACAATACGTGTATTAATCACATCTTGTGAATGTGTGGAATGCCAGGCCTCCACCCTGGTTCGGATCCCACGTTAAACTGTAGGTCCTCCATTTCATCTCGCAATTTTACACATTAGCGTAAGTGCGTACAACCCGAACGGGTAGTAAGACGCGGTGCTAATAATAATAATAATAATAATAATAATAACACTTAGGCCCCGCTTTAGTGGTCATATGATCTAGGGCATCGCCTCCACAATATACTAAATTACCGATGACGAGGAGATAGAGGTTCGAATGCGGTGGCTTTTTTCCAAAATGGTTTTCCACTCAAGCTACGCGTAAATACGGGTACACTTTCTTTTACCTCATCAGCGTAATTAGTACATAGGCGTATAAATCGAAAGGACAGTGAAAAATAACTTAAGGTGGTTTGTAAAGAAGCACGAGTTTAAGGTTAGTAATTTTTTTTTGACAAATTTTACAACAAAAACTTGTTTTGGCCTGGATAAATAAAAAAATCCTCCAATAGATACGTTTAATATAATATTCTACGCGTGGTGATATACCCAGATATACCCAGATATACCCAGTTCTTGAATATCGGTCGTTATTTTCTTAAATATATGACGAATATCACCAGCAGGCAAGAGTTACATTCTTAAAGAGCTGACAGATGCTAAGTGATGGAAAGTAGCCCCTTAATGAGCTGATGGATATTAACAATGATGGAAAGTAGCCCCCTTAACGAGCTGATGGATATTAACAGTGATGGAAAGTAGCCCCTTAACGAGCTGATGGATATTAACAGCGATGGAAAGTAGCCCTTAACGAGCTGACGGATATTAACAACGATGGAAAGTAGCCCCCTTAAAGAACTGATGGATATGAACAACGATGGAAAGTAGCCCCTTAACGAGCTGATGTATATTAACAGCGATGGAAAGTAGCCCCCTTAAAGAGTTGATGGATATGGACAACGATGGAAAGTCACCTCTTTAAAGAGCTGACGGATATTAACATGCGATGGAAAGTCACCTCTTTAAAGAGCTGACGGATATTAACAGCGATGGAAAGTCACCTCTTTAAAGAGCTGACGGATGTTAACAAAAGCTCATCTCTGCGGTCCCGTCTTCTTCGCTGTCAACAGGATCAGAGAAGGAGCTGCCTTCCTACTTTGCAAGTACAAAGCTACTCGTATTTAAATTATGCTTTATCTTCTCAAAGATTTTTTAAAAAAAAGTTCTCACTACCGCGATCTCTCCTTTTCTTTCATCAGCGAAAAAAAAGTCCTTATCCATGACGTCGTAATGAAGCCTCCGTCACAGGGAATGTGTAATGAGAGATTATGTATGACCACCCCCCTCCAACCCCTCCCCCCATCCTTGGGGATCCTTTCTCACAGAGAGTATTATAATTAGGTGTGGATTATCAACGGTCATTACGTATTCTGTGTGAATCGCGCAATTACCGGGGGACCTTTTTTTAAGATTCTCTTTTAAATAGTGACGGGCTTTGGACAAAGTTCATTTCTTGAGTGAGCGTGTTTATCATCTTGTGGCGGACTTGCTTGAGTATAGTTCAGTAAAATGTATTTTCAGCGGGGGTAGTCTTTTTTAAGTTAGAAATAAATTAAATACATCTTTTTTTTTTACATTAGCTTGTAACATTTTATCGTGTTGGTTTTTACGTTCTCATATAGAGAAAGTATTGCCATCCTGAGACTGTTTGACCTCAGGATTATGAAAATTCTTGCTTTGGCCTACAAACTAAAAAAAAAGTGGTTTTAACATTTATGTATGTCTGTACCTGAGAATACAGATGATTATTTTCAAACTTGATATTATACGATCATAACTCTGGGCGATTTTATTTTTATCCCCAAAATTAAGGGTAGTTTACTGATAGCTGATTTTTTAAATATCGCATACTATTGAATACCATGTGAGAACGTAGGTATGGTTGTGTTGTACCAAGTTGCTTATACGTGACTTACCCCTTGCCTCTTGGACTCCTTGTCACCAGTGTTAAAACTAACTAATAAAAGAACTCCTGGCGACCTGATGTTGTGAAGGCTGGCTTCCTATTGGGTAGAGGACGCCAGCGTGTCACAAGATTTTGCTAATACAATGGAGTTGATTTTTTTTTAAGTTTTAAAGGGCAATACATTAAAATTATTTCTGAAAACGCGTGATTCTCCATGGATTAAGTATTAAAAGTAAACTTTGCATACAATTCTTTAAAGAAGAATACACTTTATCCATGACTTTTTGAATATATGAGAGGGGTCCCAAACAGTACCATTAAAATGTGAGTGCATTTCCTTAAATTATTCCTCGCTATCACTTATCCTAGATCATTACCGTAACTCTCACGCATACGGAGAGTTAAATTTGACGAAAATTTTAAAAAATAACGATTCTCTCATAATGGATGTATTTTTGTTGGCTGTGGCATATAATTAATAAATTTTAAGAAATATATATATTTTTTATTGTTATGTTACATATTAGGAGTTTGGTTGGAATTAACTTTTATAAAATACAAACATATATTTGGCGGTCATAAATGATTAAATTTTACCTTATTAACAGTATTATTTCTTACTTACCTACTCTAAGGCATCAGTAACTCGAATGTTAATTGCCGCACTTACTAAAGTACGCCATATATCCCTATCTTGAGCTAGTGCTATCCAGTCCACCTCATTACACCCTAACCCTATCGTGAGCTAGTTCTATCCAGTCCACCTCATTACAGTATATCCCTATCGTGAGCTAGTTATATCCAGTCCACCTCATTACAGTCTATCCCTATCTTGAGCTAGTTCTATCCAGTCCACCTCATTACACGCTACCTGTTCCAGGTCCATTCTAATGTTCTCCTCTCATCTGCGCCTAGGTCTTCTCAATGGTCTACCCCAAACACCCTGAATGCGGTTCTAGGTTCTCCCCTTCGTGCGGAATGTCTTGTCAGACATAATTTACGAGACTTCATTATCCTGACAATGTATTGTGATGAATATAGGGTATGTAACTCATCCTTATGTAACTCCCCAGTAACTTGATCCCTTTTTGGACCAAATATCTTCCTAATCACCTTGTTTTCGAAAACTCTAAATTTGTTTTCATCGTTCAAGGCAAGAGACCACGTTCCACACCCGGAGAGAACATCTGGTATTTCTGAAGTAACAGAACAACACATGAAAATTGTTTCGGTAAATTTTGATACTGTTGAAAAAATCATTTCTTTATAAATTGGACTAAATTTATATATTGATTTAATTAGTGGCATATTATAACCATTTCTGTGAAATATTAATTTTAATTTCTCAGTAAAACATTTAATAAAATGAGCGTTACTAATACACAAATCCTGTAAAATAAAGTTTTCAAAAAATAAAATACTTTGACACATAGACAACTAAAAACCTAACAACCTAACCTTTAATTAATAAGAGCATGGAAGGCTGGGCTTTGTTTGTAAAAAAAAAGCATATTTTTTGTGAACTATCACGTAATATTGAACTAAATTAATTCTATTTTTTTATTGAATAAAAAATCGAAAGTAAAATTCCGTTAGGTTCTGCCTTGTAGTTTATACTGTAATTGTACAAAGTTTATGTTTTCCAGGTTATCTAGAGGGTTTTGGAGCAGTGTTTCTCAAAGTTTTAGAGAACCACCAAATGGGCTATACGCACTGGGGGACCAGCCCCCCCTAGATTAGGTGGGGAGATGTTTGAAATACAAACAGGAAAAACATTGTTTTTAGGCAATTCCATTTTAAGATCATAGGGATAAATACAAAACACAAAAAATGTATTAAATGTAATGTTAAACAAAAAATCATATAATTACATTGCATTAGTATTAGCTTTTAGATTAATTTTAAAAATTAAAAATATCATAATGTTTTATAAATTATTGATTAAATTAAATTTTGTTGGATTAAGATTGGCACAGTCTTCCTTTTATATTTGACTTGTTTCTATCGAGAAAATAAATACAGCATAATATATAATCTTTTGTGTTTCAAATTCCGGCACTCTACAGGTCACCGTGGACTATAGGTGGTCCATGGCGTACACTTTGAAAAGCCTTGCTCTGGAGGTTATGTAAAGACACACACATACACGCACGCATTAGAAACCTATAAATTATGTAGATAGCGGGTAGCGCCTGTGAATAATGTGTATATTGACCCGCTTAACACAAATGTAAGGCAAATTGCACAAAGAGTCTATCTCACGGCGCTTAAATGTAGCGGAATTAAAGTGAAGGGGGATATTATTTTTACGTATAAAATTTCAAAGCCGATGTTAAACGGTGACCAAGAGTCGATCCCGGTATATCTAAAATAGACCAGTTTTTTTAAAAATTATCTAACTATAAAATGTTTGATACGTTTTGCGTAAGCTATTGGTTTTATTTTAGTTGAGTACAATTTCGTGATCGTTGGATTGAATGTAAATTATAGTCTCTAAATGTTAAATAAATGTTAAGTGTTTGAAATATTTAGGTCTTGCTATTATTTTCAAAACTTTAATTTTCTTTATTTGGCAACTTTAATAATAAGACAATGAGTTGGGTCAAACATCCTTCAATATCCTATTAGATTTAAAAATTCAAAACTAATTATAATATTATCTTTAATTTTGTAAAAAAAACGTCAACTGTGGTAAAGACCTGTAAAAATAAAAATGCTACAGTTAAATACGTTGGTAGGTGAATTGCACGATAAAGGCCGTGCTTGGGGAAGTATTCCAACAAAATATATCAGTACTGGCTAAATGAACACTTATGTCACAACACAATAATAGGTATTATAGAGCATTAATTATTTTGTCATAAAAACACAAAATGTATAGAATCAATTATTATAATCGTTGTTACCGCTTACGTCCTACAACTCACAAAACCTCACTACCTCCACTCCCATGTCCGGCAACTCACAGCTCACAATACCTCTCTTCCTCTAGTCCAATGCTACAACTCACAACTCACATCTCACAATAACTATCTTCCTCTAGTCCAATGTTACAACTCACAAATCACAGCTCACAATACCTCTCTTCCTCTAGTCCAATGTTACAACTCACAAATCACAGCTCACAATACCTCTCTTCCTCTAGTCCAATGTTACAACTCACAAATCACAGCTCACAATACCTCTCTTCCTCTAGTCCAATGTTACAACTCACAAATCACAGCTCACAATACCTCTCTTCCTCTAGTCCAATGTTACAACTCACAAATCACAGCTCACAATACCTCTCTTCCTCTAGTCCAATGTTACAACTCACAAATCACAGCTCACAATACCTCTCTTCCTCTAGTCCAATGTTACAACTCACAAATCACAGCTCACAATACCTCTCTTCCTCTAGTCCAATGTTACAACTCACAAATCACAGCTCACAATACCTCTCTTCCTCTAGTCCAATGTTACAACTCACAAATCACAGCTCACAATACCTCTCTTCCTCTAGTCCAATGTTACAACTCACAAATCACAGCTCACAATACCTCTCTTCCTCTAGTCCAATGTTACAACTCACAAATCACAGCTCACAATACCTCTCTTCCTCTAGTCCAATGTTACAACTCACAAATCACAGCTCACAATACCTCTCTTCCTCTAGTCCAATGTTACAACTCACAAATCACAGCTCACAATACCTCTCTTCCTCTAGTCCAATGCTACAACTCACAAATCACAGCTCACAATACCTCTCTTCCTCTAGTCCAATGCTACAACTCACAACTCACAGCTCACAACACCGCCCTCTCTCAGCCCCTCGGGCTATCTCACGTACAGTTTAACTCTACAATCCCCTGAACCGTGCTGTTGGCTTCAGGGGAAATTAATGGCTGTACGTTATTCTGGAACCTCGTCCCGGTCTCTGTAGGCCTGTCTCCCTGTTCTTTCGCCCCCCCCCTCCCCCCGGCTAAAGGAATCACATTTAATTCCTTATATATGAGGTGGAGAGCATTTATATGTCCGTAGATCACGTGCCATTGAGGTAGAATCACTGCTAGGAAGGGGGGGGATCAATTATTCACAGTCCCTCTTTCGAGTGGAGTCTGGGAAACTTTGGAATGGACCTTTAGGTCGCCACTTTGATATTGGGACTTTCTTTGATTTTTAAATTATTGATTAGTGCGCTTGGCCTACTTTCAGGACTGGTTATCCATGTCTTAACCAAGTTTCTTACCTGTGACGTAGCAGTCTGTCAATATAAAGTATTGTAGGCTTTTATTCGACTTTTTTTTTTTAAAGATATAACGTTGAAACAAAAACCTTAATTTTTTAAATAATTATACAATATGTTTACATTGTAAAGAGATTATTTTATTGGTCCTACCTTTTTTTTAAATTATATTTTCTTTAAAAATTGTTTAACATCTAGGCTATTTTTTTTTTATGTATTTAATAAAATTGCCAAAATGAATATTCCTTCCAGGATGTAGATTAAAAAAAAGTCAATTTGAACCATATGTTTATTTAGAGTAAAAAAAATCTTACTGAAATACATATCAATTATGTCCAGGTGTAAATAGTTGAATGAGTGTTTATACTAGTCAGTGGAAGAGGGGAAGTGTAATCAGTGGGTAAACAAGAGGCCTCGCAGTGTGAACTTACTAATGTTCTCCCCTCTCTCTCTCTATTTCGTGCATTGGCTTTTAAGGGGGATAGTTATTAGTGTGCTTAAGTGCATAAAGTTAAGATGCAACCCACTTCGCAAAATAGCTTCGAATTCTCAAAATAGAAAACGTCCTTAACTCATTTAACCTAATGGAACCTTATTAGAATATATTAATTCAAATAAGTTTAAGCGTGTTTTAAAACATTTAACAAAACATTCTAAAAATCTAATTGCAGTAAACAGTGGGATTTAATTATATTGTGGTTTTATGATTGGCTACACTGACACATCAAGAAGTTAATTTTAACATCCATAAAAATTTAATATAAGAAATTTAAAGATTCAAGATAGGATTGGTAATTAATATGAAAGGATAATTAATTATTACAATTATAGTTGACAATTATAAAGAAAAGTTGTTTAACTATTTAGAAAAACTGTTACGTTTGTAACAAAGTTATTATATCAAGGGAGGCTAAGTGGTATAGTCCACTTTTCATATGAAGAGCTTTATATGATAGATATAAAAGTTATTATTACCTTTACGTATTCATATATCAAGTCATGTGATCTACAGTTATCACTTTAGGTACAGTAGCTCCATGGCTTCTTTGGTGCTGACTGACAGCTGACGGCTTTGAAAAGTTACCAGACCAAATTATGTATCCCTACGCCGAACCATATGATCTGCAAAAACATGTGTTTAGCAGCTGTCACTTCTGACAGTCAAAATGTAGGTATATACCTAAATGTTTACTGTCAGAAGTCAGCTGTGAGCTGTCAGTCAGCACCAAAGAAGCCGTGGGGATACTGTAGCTACTATCGGTAACAAACAAAAAAAAAAACAACTAATACTACAGTAAAATGTTACTAAGCATGGCCGCAAAAAATATGTTTGTATTTTTTTTAAAATTATTTTCTATGAAAGTTTTACTATACATACGATTATGGCATTGCCAATAAAATTTTGTAATCATTAACCCTTAACTTAGGCATGTAACCCTAACAGGAAGTAAGATGTGGTGCTAAAAAAAATTACTTATGTATATATGAATATATTATTTGGTTTAATCATTTAAATTACTCATTTTACGTTCAAATAATTGTTTCATATTAGATAACCAAACTTATATTGCATCTCTATATATTATATATTAATTTTCATAATTAATGTTAAATTGAATTCTTGGTGCTTTAACCAATTATTAAACAACAAACCTAAACTTATTATATTATCTTTTCTAAAAAATATATTCACCATATTTAACTACTCAAATTGCTAATGACTTAAGATAAATAGATCTATTTTTTAAATAATGAGCTAATAAAAAACTACAGACTATAGAAAAATATATAAAATATAGCCGATAAGAATTGAACCTCACCCTCCTTGATAATACGGACGTTTCCAGCACTTATCATCCCTTACATGGTTTGTATATTCTTTTATTTTAAAATAGTTAAGGAAATACCATATTTTTATTTGTCTAGGTACGATAAGGATTTTTTAAATTGGCAACATAGCGAGGCGTATTTAATTAAAACTTTCTTTTTTTTAAAATAAAAATTGAGTTATACTTCCAATAATTAAGTTTAGTTTTTTGTCCGGTGGTGAGTTCTTTTCATGCCAGAGCGGGTGGAACAATACATATGTGAATACAATGAGTGGGAATAATAATAATAATAATAATAATACCGGGTAATATTTGTTTTTAGAACAGAGGGAATCTTTATGCTCCGTTAATTTGTGAATGTTTTAAACTGACATTCTTATCTCGTGGGAATAAATAAATAGTAATAATCCTAAGCCCAGGAATAATTTGAATAGCCTCGTTGTAAGTATAAAGGTGTTATAAGGGGCTAATGACCCAGTTTGTGATAAATTACATTTATTTCTTTTACTGAAGCAATCAAAATTAGTAAAAACTGGTTCCGTTCTTACCAAGGATTTTTTTTAACAGAAGTTTTTTGTTTTCCATATTAACCACTCTGTTGGTTGAATAGTTTAAGATATCGCTCTAGCAAAATATTGGACTGTCGGTGAGGAGTAGATTGGGGTTCGAATCCCAGTTGACTGTACTGAAGGTGTTTTGTTTTTTTCTAAATTATTTCCCACTGTTATTCCATTAAAATTCTGGTACATTTCCTCTAAAATTATCTTTACCCATTCCTACAACATAAGCGTTATATATATATATATGCTTTTATATATATAAGCATATATATATATATATATATGTGTGTGTGTGCTTGCGCATATAGCCCGAACGGTTAATGATACGCTATGGAAACAATAGTTTTTTTTAACAATTCTAATTTGAAATTGGGTATTTGAGTTCGAGTGGTTAAAACGCTATTTAAATATATAATTACAAATTTGTTGTTGTGATATAAGCTATACATTTAATATGATTAAATTATTATTTTTTTAAACGTTGAACTTTGACTTTGCTCTGAAAAGATTGTAAATAACAAATGCTACTCGGTCCTTTTTGCCGAATATTTGGTATCTATATATAGGCCTATTTAAGCTTTATACAAAGAGCTGGAACATACATGTTTACTGTATTCTTTGTTTTACAAGATAACATGTTTTTTTAAGAAAAAATCTCACATATGGGTCAACATCATATGGAGATTTTAGTAAACACTTGAAAACATCCAACAGGGAATGTTTATCATTCACTATTGCTTTAGTAATTATTTTTTTGTTGAAAATATTATCTTATTGACATATTTAATTATGGTTTTATTTCAAACTATTTTTAAGTTATGCATTGTATAAATAGTGTGAGCTATATTTGTAAAATAGTGTTTCTTTTACATCATTCGGAGAAACAAAAATAAAACAATACATTCAATTGTTTGGATACAATGTTAACATTTATCTATGACAAGTGACGGATGATGGGTTGTTAACAGGGCAAGTTAGGCTTGACCTATGTGTATTAATAAATTACATCCCTTCTCTCCCCCCCCCC
>CABEEJ010002287.1:83960-95856 GCA_901482245.1 Timema douglasi | reverse complement strand
GGGGGGGCGAAGGGGTTGCAGATGCAGAGACTAGACCTGTGGGACATCCTCTCGATATTCTGTGTTTCATGGGCCGAGGGGGGGGAATTAACCCCTCCCACACCCCTACCATCAGTAGTGGCCTGCAAAGCGTCACAAGAGAGCACTCCAACATTCACCTTCCTCCCTTCCTTCATTCTCCCCTACACTGACCTGATGAAGACTCTCAAGGTCATCTATTGCCTAATTCTTTCCGAGCTTTTTTTATTTTTACTCTTTAATTTTTTACTTTCTCTAATTATCTTCTCTACATCAATAATTTTGATCACCCACTTTGGTGGCAGCATGGACCAACGCGCTACTTTCGCGTTAGACTAGACTGCTGATGATCAGGGTTTGAATCTCGGTCAGGTGTAGGCCTACTGAGAATGGGTTTTTTAATCTGCGCAAATGCGGATACTTTTCCTGTAAATATAACCTTACTAGTCTTTAAAACCATCGGACGGTTGGTAAAACGCGGTGGTAAAAAATAAATGCACATGCAATATTTTCATACAAGACTCGGGTAGATAGATACCTGGTATAAAGTTCTGTCTCTCCTCTCCCTTCGTCCTCTCTCTCTCTCTCTCTTCACACAAGCTGCCCAATAGAGCGAGGAATGTGGCTCGTCTTTTGTTCACCTTGGTCCTTACAGATTGATATCGCTGTGACGGATCATAGCGACCTCGGCATTCAGTGAGAGGCATTCCGCGAGTGATGGACTCTCCTTTCAAACCTTACCTCCACTTCCCCCCCATCAAACACACAGAGAATAGCACTGCGGTTTTTATAGCTCCGCTCGGAGGGGACCTCCTCCGACTGTTCATTCCCCTCTCCTGAACGCCAACTGATGTTAAAGCTACGTTTAACGTTCATTTTTGTGGCGTTAGGGGACTCCGGTCATTTTGAATTAGAGTGACATCTCTCGTCCGTCCCTTTGGACTATCTCACCGCTTGTCCCACCTCTTCTACTTTTCCCACTTTCTCTCTTCATCCTTCCTTTCCCTCCTTGTTCCCCATACCCCTCCTAGTTCTAACCACTCTCTCCTTGTCTCCCCTACTCTTCCTTGTGCCACCTCTCCCACTTTTCCCCTTCCTCCCTCTTTGTATTCCCTCCTCTTTCTTGTTCTCCCTCCACCTCCTTGTTCTACCACTCTCTCCTTTTCTCCTCTCCTCTTCCTTGTGCCACCTCTCCCACTTTTCCCCTTCCTCCCTCTTTGTATTCCCTCCTCTTCTTGTTCTCCCTCCACCTCCTTGTTCTACCACTCTCTCCTTTTCTCCTCTCCTCTTCCTTGTGCCACCTCTCCCACTTTTACCCTTCCTCCCTCTTTGTATTCCCTCCTCTTCTTGTTCTCCCTCCACCTCCTTGTTCTACCACTCTCTCCTTGTTCTTCCCTCTCCTCGTTAACCACCCCTCTTTGTTCCTCCTCTTCTTGTTCCTCATCTCCTCGTTAACCTCCTATCCTTGTTCCTCCTCTCCTCGTTAACCTTCCCTCTCCTCGTTAACCTTCCTTCCTTGTTCCTCCTCTCCTCGTTAACCTCCTATCCTTGTTCCTCCCTCTCCTCGTTAACCTTCCCTCTTTGTTCCTCCTCTCCTTGTTCCTAATCTCCTCGCTAACCTTCCCTCCTTGTTCCTCCACTCCTTGTTAACCTCATCTCCTTGTTCCTCCTCTCCTCGTTAACCTCCTATCCTTGTTCCTACTCTCCTCGCTAACCTTCCTTCCTTGTTCCTCCACTCCTCGTTAACCTCCTCTCCTTGTTCCTCCCCTCCTCGTTAACCTCCCCTCTTTGTTACTCCTCTTCTTGTTCCTCCCCTCCTCGTTAACCTCCCCTCCTATTTCCTCCCATAACCCTGTCCCATTATTAAAGGTTTTGAACTCAGTTCCGTGTATTTTGTATCCCTCTCTTTTCCCCCTGGACGTGTTCTATTAATATTAGATCCAGGGCCAGAACCAGCTATGAATTATGTCGGCCGTCAGAGAAAGAGAGAGGGAGGGATTTGGCTGCATACTTTTTGTTTATTTTTTTAATCAAATATGGGAAATATTAGAAGCGCCAACAGCGAGCGATCTCTCTTTCTAAACACACACAAATGTTTCCGACTTGTCGCTCATCCAGAACGAGGCTTCCATTAGAAATAATAAATATTTGATCGGAGTTAGCCGACAGGATCGAAAGCTACGAGAATCGCCTCCACACAAAGAGGATAAGTTCATTGTTTATAAACTTTAATAAGCGGATGATGTTATTTGGTGGCGGCTAGCCGTGAATACAGCTCATAGCGCCGATTATAATCACATTGTAACTTTTAATAGGGATTACAATAAAACTAGCTGACCTAGTGGTCTAGGGGTAAGGTGTCGGACTCACATGCTGGGAGTCCGGGGTTCAATCCTCGCTCCCGGTACAGATTTATCTGATTGCCAAACCCTTTCCTTCACTTCTGACAAGACATCTTGTGAATGTGGGGAATGCCAGGCCTCCACCGTGGTTCGGATCCCACGTTAAACTGTAGGTCTCCATTTCATCTCACAATCACCCTATCATTACACATTAGCGTAAGTGCGTATAACCCAAACGGGTAGTAAGACGCACATATAATAATAATAATACAATAAAACTCAGGTTCGTGAATACTCGGGTTATAAAAAGCGCATGAGAATGTTATCAATTCTCTAAACAAACGGTAGTCTGTTTTGCAAATTTGAGGAAAGAAGATAGACCTAACCATAATTTCAAGAATCGCTTCGGTGGCTGCATGGTCTAAGGCGTCACTCTCGAAATAGTTTGGACTGCCTATATGAAGGGAAGCTTGGTATTCGAATCCCTGTCTGGTGTGCTGAGTTTTTTTTTTTTACAAAATGGTTCCCCCCCCCCTTCACTCTCAAACGTGGGTACACTTCCTCTGAATTCAACCTTATTCATTCTTAACTCATTAGCGTGATTAGTACATATGTGTATTGTGTAGCCTACATCCCGAATGATTAATAATACGTCCTGCTAAAAAAAACATAACTTCATACTAACATTAAAAATTAACTGCTTCAATATTTATTTCGATGCATGTTCATTACTATTATTTTTAGTATATTTATGTCTGGGATAATTTACGTGCACTTTCTAAAGATAAATATTATATCCCCACTCAGCTCACAAACTAACTCAACCTAAGACAGTTTGTCTAATATTACACACCTGGTCTTATCAGCAGAATATTTATTACTTGATTAGCAGGACACACGTATTAAAATATTTATCCCCAGCAACACGATCCAGTATCGAGTCGGGGCCTTCAACACTTGCAATCTTGTGTGATGTAAACGGTGGTTTTACTGTCAATCCGGGATATAGGGAGAAAGGTATAATTTAGAGGAAATGTATCTGCAGAGAAGGGAACTATTTAGAGACAAACCAACTTCAGTTCGACGGCCAAGTATTCTAACCCACGATTATCCCGTCACTGGAAAACTAGACCAGACAAGGGTTGCGCCTTAGCCCACGTGCCCACCAATGCAGGTGATTTGTAATAAAACCCTCTATCCACTCAGCCACTCGTAATCAATCCTTATATCCACTCAAGTCACTCGTAATCAATCCTTATATCCACTCACTCGTAATCAATCCTTATATCCACTCAGTCACTCGTAATCAATCCTTCTATCCACTCAGTCACTCGTAATCAATCCTTCATTCCACTCAGTCACTCGTAATCAATCCTTCTATCTACTCACTCGTAATCAATCCTTCTATCAACTCAGTCACTCGTAATCAATCCTTCTATCCACTCAAGTCACTCGTAATCAATTCTTCTATCTAGTCACTCGTAATCAATCCTTATATCAACTCAGTCACTCGTAATCAATCCTTCTATCCACTCAAGTCACTCGTAATCAATCCTTCTATCAACTCAGTCACTCGTAATCAATCCTTTCTATCCACTCAAGTCACTCGTAATCAATCCTTCTATCTACTCACTCGTAATCAATCCTTCTATCTACTCACTCGTAATCAATCCTTCTATCCACTCAGTCACTCGTAATCAATCCTTCTATCTACTCACTCGTAATCAATCCTTCTATCCACTCACTCGTAATCAATCCTTCTATCTACTCACTCGTAATCAATCCTTCTATCCATCTCACTCGTAATCAATCCTTCTATCAACTCAGTCACTCGTAATCAATCCTTCTATCAACTCAGTCACTCGTAATCAATCCTTCTATTTACTCACTCGTAATCAATCCTTCTATCTACTCAGTCGTAATCAATCCTTCTATCTATTCACTCGTAATCAATCCTTCTATCCACTGTCACTCGTAATCAATCCTTATATCCACTCAGCCACTCGTAATCAATCCTTATATCCACTCAGTCACTCGTAATCAATCCTTCTATTCACTCAGTCACTCGTAATCAATCCTTATATCCACTCAAGTCACTCGTAATCAATCCTTCTATCCACTCAAGTCACTCGTAATCAATCCTTCTATCCACTCAAGTCACTCGTAATCAAACCTTATATCCATTCAGTCACTCGTAATCAATCCTTCTATCCACTCAGTCACTCTGTAATCAATCCTTCTATCCACTCAGTCACTCGTAATCAATCCTTCTATCCACTCAGTCACTCGTAATCAATCCTTATATCCACTCAAGTCACTCGTAATCAATCCTTATATCCACTCAGTCACGAAGAAAGTGATATTACATTTGATAAATTATTAAATATCACTAGCATGGAAGTAAAAGATATAATTTCTATCAATCACAGGGTCTGACACCCTAGCTCAATGAATGGTGGTGCCTACGTATAGCTACTGATCTGAGAGACCCGTGGTTCGATTCACGGCATGGCTTAACAAATTTGCTCATTGGGGAAATTAGGTCCTCTTCTTTCACATTTATGAATTAACGACCGGGAAACTTGGGGCCAAATCCATTCTAAAATTAAGCTAGTTTGTAAGATGTGTCCTGATATAATTAATCAGTTGAAAAAGTGCACTTTACCTCAAGCAAAAGAAAAAAAAAATCTCCACCAAAGTGATGACCGTATTATACGGCACTTGTTTTTTATACACCGCGTCTTAATACCCGTTTGGGTGTCACATGTACTAATTACGCTGTTAGTTACGCTGTTAGGGATGAGGATGGTAAAATTTAGACAAAATACACCTGCATTTGCGTGGGGAATGGAAAATCATTTAGGAAAATAGATTCCGTATCGTTACCGTACTGTGACTCTAACTTCTATCTCCTCGTTGATCTGTGGTACAATCTATTCCGTGAGTGACGCCTTACACCATTTGACCACCGAAGCGTGCCGGTGAAGAAGAAGAATAACGCTTCCTTACCGACAAATATACTCGCCCGCCCTTACCAACCTCATTACAAGGAAACTCCCCGCCCCGCCTCGTTCTTGAGACAGATCTTCGGAGGCAGACGGGGAAATAAGTGATCTTGTACCCAGTAGGAGAGGAAGGGCTCTTTCCTGCTTAATTTCCTGAGGGAATCGGGTCTGGGATTTTCTACCTAAAGCAGAGCCTTTGAACAAATTACCGTGGCCAAGGGGTAAGAAATCAACCGGAAAATAACCAAGCAGTAGTAACTTGATTAAAAAGAAAAAAGGATAACTGCATGTGTTTAAGTTTATTTAATATATTTGATCAATTGTTTAGTTGATTACATAATTATGTTTGAAAAAATACACACATTAAAAGGGTCAAAGAGTATTTTTATATAGCATTTTACATTACTTCTACAGTGGAAATAGGGTGTAATGAGGTGTACTGGATAGAACTAGCTCAAGATAGGGATAGGATTTAATGAAGTAGGCTGGATAGAACTAGCTCAAGATAGGGATAGGGTGTAATGGGGTGGACTGGATATAACTAGCTCAAGGTAGGGATAGGATGTAATGAGGTGGACTGGATATAACTAGCTCAAGATAAGGATAAAATTTAATGAAGTAGGCTGGATAGAACTAGCTCAAGATAAGGATAAAATTTAATGAAGTAGGCTGGATAGAACTAGCTCAAGATACGGATATGGTGTAATGAGGTGTACTGGATAGAACTAGCTCAAGATAGGGATAAGATTTAATGAAGTAGGCTGGATAGAACTAGCTCAAGATAGGGATAGGGTGTAATGAGGAGGAATGGATAGAACTAGCTCAAGATAGGGATATAATTTAATGAGGTGGACTGGATAGAATTAGCTCAAGATATGGATAGGGTGTAATGAGGAGGAATGGATAGAACTAGCTCAAGATAGGGATATAATTTAATGAGGTGGACTGGATAGAACTAGCTCAAGATAGGGATAGGATGTAATGAGGTGGACTGGATAGAACTAGCTCAAGATAGGAATAGGATGTAATGAGGTGGACTGGATAAAACTAGCTCAAGATGGGGATAGGGTGTAATGAGGGGGACTGAATAGAACTAGCTCAAGATAGGGATAGGATGTAATGAGGTGCACTGGATAGAACTAGCTCAAGATAGGGATAAGATTTAATGAGGTAGACTGGATAGAACTAGTTCAAGATAGGGATAGGGTGTAATGAGGGGGACTGGATAGAACTAGCTAAAGATAGGGATATGGTGTAATGAGGTGGAATGGATAGAACTAGCTCAAGATAGGGATAGGTGTTGAAGTGCTGAAATGAACTTTCAAGTTCCCAATGCTATAGGATAGGAAATATAAATATATTTAATTTTATCGCTTATTTGAATATTAGGGCTAACATTTACTTTTTTTACAATGATGAATTAACTACTAGTTTGTAATCTCGCTAAAACTCGCTAGCTGCAATTCGTAAAACAAAACAAATGCGTTTGCCAAACACACACACACACACATGTTGATACATTCTTCTCTACGGCGTGCTCTATATTTACTTTACACGCCACATTTACGGAACCACTCAATCCTACTTCCTATTCAACGAACCATGTTGTTACCACCCCCCTCCCCCTCTCGTCCAACCTGCTCGCCGCTGTTAAGCCTAGAAAGGACAGTGCGCCAGTAATCCGGGAACACAACCCAGCCCATCAAGGTGTGTTGGGAGGAGGGTGAGAAGGGTTTACCTCCTAACACAACGTCGGACGCTTCACCGGAAGGGGTGAATGCCGCGTATATCAGCGTAGTGACACAAACTAGCTTTCCTCTTGATTCTGTGCCATCATTAGAATGTACCACAATATGTTACCCTACCACCCACCCTCAGACTTTAAGGGTGGGATTGTACAGATTTAATGTTGGGTGGGTTTTTTTGCAGTTTTTATAGCGATTTTTTTTTTTCCAAAATAAATAAAATATTACTCCAGTAGAAGTATAGAGTTTAATTTTCTTCACTAGAAAATATCAACAATTTGTTGAATATATGTCAAGGGTGTCTTAAAATGTTATGATACATTTTTCTCTAAAAAATGTTTATCGTAAAATGGCACTATGTTTATGACCAAGGTCAGGATTTTGATAACCTAACAATGAACTAAATTTTATATAAAATAAAAAGAACGATTTAAACGTTTCAAAAAATTACCTAAAAGTATGGGGTAAGGGGGGAGCGGATCATGATCTTGACCATCTCCGAGGTCGATATATAATGTCTTTGGCTTCATATCGAATTACGGGGTTATTCTCACCTGGTTTTATGGCAAAGGGGAGGTCAGGGTTCGAATCCAACCGAGGTGTTTTAAGAATATTTTTTATATAAAAAGTTTTCTACTCTACTTCCTCGCAAATGCTTTCAGCTTAAATTACCCTTACTCATTCCTAATCTATTAAGATAATGATGTGTAAATCCCGGATGGGTAGTAAGATGTGGTGCACATAAGCAACCGCCTTGGTGGTCAAATCGTTTAAGGCGTCACTATCGCAATAGATTGAACTGCTTATGACGAGGAGATCAGGGTTCGAATCCCGCTCTAGTGTGCTGAGGTTGGTTTTTACAAAATGGCTTTCTACTATCGCTCCATGAAAATGCGGGTACTCTACCTCTAACGTCAACCTTCCTCATCTTTAACACAATAGTGGGATTGGTATGGATGCGTATTAACCGAACTGTTGGTACGATGGGGTGCTAGAAAAATATATCTGTCCAGACTTAGAACTATCAACTATATCTGTCCAGACTTAGAACTGTCAACTATATCTGTCCAGGCTTAGAACTATCAACTATATCTGTCCAGGCTTAGAACTATCAACTATATCTGTCCAGGCTTAGAACTGTCAGCGTGTTTTGTTCTTATGCTGGTCCGGCTATACGTGACAGTTGAAGCTCTCGATCCGCCTGCCCCCTCCCCCCACCCCGTCCCACATTGGAAATGGAACTATCTTATTCCTTCCCTTGGAGTTCGAAGTTTTTTCTCGGAAACATTAAAGTGTTAGAGAAAGTCACAAGTCGTTTATTACAGGAAGCAGGCCTGGAAAACACATTCAGCCCTGGGGAGGTATAAATATATCCCTCCGCTCGTACGAAGAAAACCCCCCCTGGACCACCTTGAGGCGGTTGGGGGAATATCAAATATTGTATCTATTCCATATTGTTTTGTTTTATAGTACTGGTATCGACTGTACTATGTGGCCACCATTGGGTTATTTTTCTTGCCAGTTTAGACTTTTAGGTAATATTTTTACGTTTTTAATAACCATTTTATTACTTCTAGGTGACCTGGTGGTCTAGGGGTAAAGTGTCTGACTTCTGTGCTGGCGGCCGGGGTTCAATCCTCGGTCCCGGCAAAAATTTATCTGATTACCAAACCCTTCCTTCACCTCTGACAAGACATCTTGTGAATGTGAGGAATGCCAGGCCTTCACCGTGGTTCGGATTCCACGTTAAACTGTAGGTCCTCCATTTCATCTCACAATCACCCTACCGTTACACATTAGCGTAAGTGCGTATAACCCGAACGGGTAGTAAGACGCGGTGCCAATAATAATACTTTATTACTTTAAGTCATTAATTGAGGTTTTGTAAATTCATGAATTCTTGAACCTATTATTTTTCACAACATATTTTTCAGACCGACAAAGTAATGTTGGCTTCAAATGTACCCTGTACATTCTTCAGGAGCTTAATTTTGTGGTAGGAAAAAAAACACCTTATTCCTGACGGGGTCCTGCAACTTATCTAGGAATAATATTTATGTTTAAGGGGGTAGATATTGCTTCTGAAACAGATAACTGACCCGGTCGGCCTTAAATCATAAATAACTGAGCTGAGAAATAATGGCTGGGATCTGTGTAGGGGGGAAGGAATGGCAAATCTTATTTACATGCGAATGCTGGTGCAGTTCATGAACTAATTTTCTTAACATTCCTAGCTTTTTTTTTATAAACTGAAAATCAAATAAATGGTTCAAATTAATGAAACCCAAATTTGACATCATAACTATTTTCTAGGGCGTACGTTTTGTTAGTTCGTCAACATAAAACAATTAATAACCATCATTTTATAACTTAGCTAAATCTAATTTAATATATTCATACGTTAAATGATCTGTTCGTGAGGTTTTACTGTTGATAGGTATTGTCGATTTTTGCAAGCACAGTTTTGGCTACCCGGCACTTTTTTTTTATATACTTTCTTAAAGGCTATTTTATAAGTATGTAAGTCGTATTTCTGTCCCATTCGGGCTGCCCATTTAGCGAAGGTCACGAAGAAGACACCCCCATTCGGGGTGATGATAATGACAGTTGCAAAACGTCCAGCGTCGACTCGAGCCGCGAATCGTAGTCTTAGGAGTCTTAATAGCACTTGGATTTGCTATCTTTTTGTTGTGTGTATCCACTATGGCTGTGGTTTCGTAAAGCTACCCTCATAAAACTACTATCGTAAATCTACTCTCTTAAAACTACCCTCATAAAACGAGCCACCCCCCCATCTAGTAAAACTATTCCCATCATTATTATTTGCTACTTCAATGTAAGGACCGTATAAACTGAAAGTGTAATTACTGGGAGTGTTTTTGTTTTATTTTCCTGGAGCTTATCAATCGGGTCGCGGGACAGTTTGTCCCAAAAGCTCGTAGCTTAGTTGGGCCAAGGTCACTTGCTAGGAGTACTATAACGGATAATAGACATTCGGGCTCATATTAATTCAGCCACACCAATATTTTTTGCCCTAGATTAGGCTAGGCTTATTCAGGTTAGGTTAGATTGTATTAACATAGCATTTTTTTTTTCTGAGGGTGGTCTAGGGGCAAAGTGTTGGACTTGTGTCCGGGGTTCAATCCCCGGTCCCGGCACATATTTATCTGATTGCCAAAACCCTTCCTTCACCTCTGACAAGACGTGTATTAACCACAACTTGTGAAAGTGGAGAATGCCAGGCCTCTACCGTGGTTCGGATCCCACGTTAGGTCCTCCATTTCATCTCACAATTCACCCTACCATTACACATTAGCGTAAGTGCGTATAACCCGAACGGGTAGTAAGACGCGGTGCTAATAATAATAATAATAATCATTAGAGTCGACAGTGGATGGAAAATCGGGTGTTGGGCCACGAGCTCCTTCTTGGGAATTGTATGCTAGGCGTACTGATGTACTAACTCAGCCCCGGCTATTGTGGCGCTCTATTTAGTAGGTTGGTTGTAAATGTTTTCTCAAGCTGAGCGAAAAAAACAGCAATTGATGGATAATAAGACACCAAACTATTAATATTATTATTATTAGCACCGCGTCTTACTACCCGTTCGGGTTATACGCACTTACGCTAATTTGTAATGGTAGGTTGATTGAGAGATTAAATGGAGGACCTAGAGTTTAACGTGAGATCCGAACCACGTTGGAGCGACCTGGCATTCCACACATTCACAAGTTGTGATTAATACACGTCTTGTCAGAAGTAAAGGAAGGGTTTGGCAATCAGATGAATCTGTGCCGGGACCGAGGATTGAACCCCGGCCGCCAGCACAGAAGTCTTGACACCTTACTCCTAGACCACCAGGTCACCCAATAGTGACAAATTATTTAGGAAAAATCACTCTCAGTACACCCGAGCAGGATTTGATCCCCTATCTCCTCGTCACCTACAAACCACATAAGACGAGCCTTACATTTAAGTCTGCTTGCCCACCGATGCGGATAGCCAAGGCACGCTCACATATCAAATTAGTAAATGGATACCTTGATTGATAGCTTATCACGGGTATTGATTTATGAGTTTGGTGCTTGATGTTCGGGAGTGAAACCATATTTTGATTAATTAGGGAATCCCCATAATGTTCTCTAAATTAACTGATCCATACTTGGAAGCCCTGGGACTGTAAGCAATAGATAAGGACTTCAAATGCATGTTACTGATAGTACAATTCCAACCTAATGAGATCGTGTGTGAGTATATGTATGTCGTGTGAGTATATGTATGTCGAGAGAGAGAGAGAAAACTACGCTTTAGGGCCATTGTGATGGATAATAGCGACCTGTTCTCTACCCCATCCACGGTAGGATTGGTTATAAATGACGGCTAGCACTAGCTACTAGATATAATCTCATGTATCTATTAGAGTACATCCTTAAATTACGTAAGGATTTTGGTTGAGGGAGTTTCAGTATTTCCTTACGATTGGGGATCTGCTGAGGACGGGGAGATCGAGGTTCGAATCTCGGTCGGTTGAACTGGGGGTGGTTTTCCCTAAATGGTTTTCCACTTTCCCTCCACGCAAATGCGGGTTCACTTCCTCTAATTCAACCTTCCGAATTCTTATTCCATTAGCTTAATTAGTACTTAAAGCGTATAAACCGAACGGGTAGTAAGACGCGGTGCTAAATACTATTATTAATCACTTATATTCTACTCATTTATTTAGAGCAATAATTTAACTATTCTAAAATGTCATATTACTCGCTTTATTAACTACACTTATGTTTTA
>CABEEJ010002287.1:15093-26531 GCA_901482245.1 Timema douglasi | reverse complement strand
TAGGTCCTCCATTTCATCTCACAATCACCCTACCATTACACATTAGCGTAAGTGTGTATAACCCGAACGGGTAGTAAGACGCGGTGCTAATAATAATAATAATAATAATAATAATAATACATACATACATACAGGGTGTTCCGATTTATATGGGAAGTAACTGGGGTATGGAAAGTAGACCTCGAAACAGCACCCAAAAAAAATCCTTATGGACTTATGTCTTTATGTTCGATGGTTCCGGAGTTAAGGCCTTTCAAAGTTCCGCTGGAAATGTATAAGCCTTTCTTTTCACACGGCCTTGCTGCCCTTATTTAAAGTGACGTATCATTGCTGGTACACAGACAGGGCTGCAGCTACACTAACAGGGATGTATCAGGTAGGTTTAGTAACATTTCTAGCCGAAATTTTGGAGGCTTTATCTCGGAAACTATCGAACATAGAACATAGGGTCATAAGTACTTTTTGTGTTATTTTGAGGTCTACTATCCAAACCCCAGTTACTTCCCATATAAATCGAATCACCCTGTATATTTACTAGAGATGGGTCGATATCCCTATTTTACAAATACTAACCTTGAATTCGTTTCGTTTTAACTACGAAGGCCAAATATTGGTAGAAAAGTTATGATTATAAGAAGAAATAGGAATATAACAAAATAGTATAAAATAGAAACAATAACTAAATGTTAACATTTTGAGCTAAAATTAATTAATCTAAACATTAATATATTGTCCGACACCTTAGTCCAGTCAGTAGTGTGTCTGTCAAGTTTATATTAAAGTCCGGGCTCGATTCATGGCATAGCTGAAAAATTTATCATTGGTGAAATGAGTATTTCCCCTTTCAGGGATTAATTAATGGACGGGGGTTGGTTGTTGTGTATGTTATATATTTAAAGTAGTTTATAAGTCGTGTGCTGATATAATAAGTCGGTTCTGAAAGTACACGTTGGATAAAGTAATCTTTTTACTACTTTAATATGTTTTTACAATATTATTATTAGCATCGCGTCTTACTACCCGTTCAGGCTATAAGCACTTACGCTAATGTGTAATGGTAGGGTGATTGTGAGATGAAATGGAGGACCTACAGTTTAACGTGGAATCCGAACCACGGTGGAGGCCTGGCATTCCCCACATTCACAAGATGTCTTGTCAGAGGTGAAGGAAGGGTTTGGTAATCAGATAAATCTGTGCCGGGACCGAGGATTGAACCCCGGACCCCCAGCACAGACGTCTGACACCTTACCCCCTAGAACACCAGGTCATCCTGTATGTAAAATAATAATAATAATAATGAAATGACATCGCAAGTACTTGAGGGAGATTATCTGAACCAGTCTCTACACATCGCTAAAAGATATTCTTGTACGTGTGTGTTAGACTTTATCTGGACGTTGCCCAGTTTTTTTTTGTGAAGGTGTGAGAGAGAGAGAAAGATGGATATAAAAACTAGGGTACGGGGAGAGAGGGGGACCGAGAGTTGGGAGGAGAGGGGGAGGGCAAGAGAGTGAAAAATGTGTAGAAGGAAATGTAGAGAGTGGAAACGTTGAAATGGATGGTATGCTTCCCCCTTTTTCCCTATAGAAAAATAAAAACACAACTTCAGGGTAGGAGGGACTTCGTCCTTTTTCATTAATTTTATCTCTCCGGGAGAACGTGGCACTTGGATCGATACATATTCTCATTTTTCAATTTTTTATTTTATGTTTTAGTATATTTACTTGTTTCACCTTACGTTATTTGTCTTCTGATGTATGTGAAATGTAACGGATCAAACAGAAACTTAATTTAAAGAAGGACAAATAAATCGTTGGTTTGGAGGTAAAAATCATTAAGTGCATTTCTGCTTGAAATGAGTTTATATATCTGTATATGTTAAAATTTCAAGATCTATAAGAAAAGAAAGTCATTAAATGTGTAAACTTATATCTCTCTATATTTTTGTAAAAATAAGAAATCATCAAATTCAACATTGAAAGTAAGTCATCATTCACTTAGCAAATCTCCAAACATTGAAAATGCTACTTAGTGAGTTTTATCTCTAAACCGACGAAATGTAAGAAGGGGGAAACTGAAAAATGATATTCTCTTACACGACTAGATTCGCAAAAGGGCTTGAAAAACAATCCAATTCGGTCCAATTTTTATATTAAGAACTTTATTTGACAGCTAGATATGTTACTAGATCTACTTTCATAAGTACATAAGTAAATTCATGTGATATACATACACCTGTCAGTCTCGATATATTTATACCTTTAAAAAACACTAAAAATATAGTAAAATGTAATTAATGTAAACCATGAAAATAGTTTGTATTTTCTAATTTAAGTTTCTTCCTACTAGAATTCTACTATAGCTGCTTCTTTATTATTTTAAAATATACCAACACCTTACAGTTACAATATATTATGTGTTTAGCTTAGTTACAAAATAAGTAAGTAAAACATTCAGTACAAATTTGTCTATTTACGTCTTTGTGGAAATTCCTTCTTTTTCTTTATGTTGTTAAATAGCCCCTAGAAATGTTAACTGATACTTCACGCCATACATGCCTGTATTGCAAGTAGGATCGAAAGTTATCTCACGGCGATTCATAATGATAGCGTCTAAGCCTTTAGATCTATAGACTGATTGATTTTTAAATTAAAACCTTCACATTTTGATAGAGTGCTGTAAATGCCAATATTATCAGAAAAATAAACTATTAAACATAAGTGATAGGTTTATTATTGAGAATTTAAAGTAACCTTAACAGTACTTATCTGAAAAGTATGTAATAAACACTCTAGAATAAAATCTCAGAGCTTTTCAGGATTAAACTTCAGCTTCCTAGCTCCATGTGAGGAGTGCTAATCGCTCTCCTAACTCGTATAGTTGTGTGTAGAGTAAGTTTTTTTTTTTAAATTGAAGGCAATATATTCATCGTGCAGGTAGCGTTTGGTTTGGTTCTGTGAAATTTAAAGTGAACATATTATATTTAAAATAAATATTTTTGATGCGATGATAGGTCGTTAATCAAATAAAAACTATAAATCATTTAAAAAAGATTGAATATTTACATTACTATCTCTAATATTAATTTCAAACCTCAAATAATATATTTTGAATGACAAAATATTAGGTAATTATGATTATTACTATAACTATGTATTAATGTTTAAGGTTCAAAACTCAAAACAAAGGAAACTTAAATAGACTGGAAATAAAATAAAAAAATATTCCTAACATATTGAAATAATACATATGTACTGTACGACAATAATTTCCTCTAATTATAATAAACCCCAAGAACATTCACCCTCGTTTACGTCACTGACTTTCTTCTTCTTTTCGCCGAGATTTCGGCGTCCATAGTTGGCGTCGTTCTTTCTTCGCTCGGCATTTTAAAACAGTTCCAATGGCAGGCACTCGGAAGCGACGCAAAGTGTAATTATTGTTGGAGAATCTCGAGACGGTCATGGATAAACTAGAAAAAGGAACCTTCAACTAATCACTTTCTAGGGGTAAATTATTTTTACATTTAATTTGATTAAAATGTTATTTAAAAAAAACTCCACACTAGTTTTTTTAAAGGGTAGTAATACACCAACACCATCCGAATCAACTTGACTTACGAAATAACCTAACTCTAGTCCGTCGTTTTTTGTTTCAGCCAAGGACGTAAAAACTTACAGGAGGGCCAAACCGAACAAAATAAAAAAATTGGTGGGCCAAAGATTGTTACTAATTAATTATTCTTCAAAATGCATTTAAAAAATTATACCCATACACAAGACTGACATGAGAAAGTTTAAATACCTTGAAAATGGATGTAAATCATAAATACATTAGTGGTTTGGTATTTTTTTAAGTTCGTTGATAAGATTAATATGATAGGATGTGAGATGAGAAATTGGTAGGAGGTGATTCTCAGGAGAGAGAGCAGATGCTCGTCAGTAAGTCGGTTTCTAAGATCACTTTTACCAAGTCTCATGGCTTGAAAACAATTGTTCGCATCAATAAGGATGTAAACATTGACATATATCCTCTACCAAGCTTAGAAATGTTGAGGGTCAGGGCGGCATCATAACGCAACATAACGTGACACATCCATACTATTTATCCCGCGGGCCGGATTGAACACACCGGCTGGCCGCATGGTTTATGGAGTCACACTCACAATATACTAGACTGATGATGACAGAGAGATTGGGGGTTCGAATTCCCCCATCCAGTGGACTGAGGGTGTTTTTTCCTAAATGGTTTTCTGTGCTTTCTCCATGAAAATTCGCGAACACTTCCACTAAAGTCAACATTTCTCACCCCTAACGCATTAAAGTACTAGTAGGTATGCGTAAAACCTGAACGGCTGCTAAAATTATTACTATTATTATTAGCACTACGTCTTACTACCCGTTCGGGCTGTACACACGATAATGTGTAATTGTAGGGTGATTGTGAGATGAAATGAGTATCTACAGTTTAACGTGGGATCCGAACCACGGTGGAGGCTTGGCATTCCACACGTCCACAAGTTGTGATTAATACACTTCTTGTCAGAGGTGAAGGAAGGGTTTGGCAATCAGATAAATCTGTGCCGGGACCGAGGATTGAACCCCGGAGCCCGATCACAGAAGTGTGACACCTTACCGTCTAGACCTCCAGGAAAACGGACATAAAATTAGGACTCGTTACGAGTAAACGTGTATTCAAATAAAAATAAGTAATATCGCCGAAACTGTTTAAATAATGGAAGAGTTTTTTTTTTTACCTCTTTGAAGTGATGATGCCTTAGGATTGTTCCACGACTCAGTGGCGGACATAGGACTTGTTCGAAGGAGAGGGTTGGTTGCCAAGGGTGGTAACGGAGTTGGAAGTGACGGATGGGAACAGCGACCGAATGCAATAAAGACTTCTAAAAAGTGTCTGTTAAAGAGGGTTGGGGGTTAAATAGGGGGAATCAAGGCGGTTAAAAAAAAGAGGTCAGAAAGAAGAGAGACGGGGAAGAGTCATGAGAATAAGAATAAGGAGAATAGGTAAGCTAAACTGTGAACGCATCATGAGAGAAATCGATTAAAAGTTTTCACTTACAGGTTTCTAATTTAAGGGAGGTTTTAATCGAAAAAAAAATAAAGTCGGCAGAAAAAAGGGACGTCCAATTGATTAAAAGTGTCAGGGAAACGTTTATCATGTTTTAATGATCTGAATTTCTTTACGCCGAGTATGTAGCCATTTCTTAAAAATATGAAAAACATAAAAAAAAATATCTTTACTTGTTCCATAAGCTTCACACTGCATTATTTTACCATCAATATCATATTTTATTTGATGAAGTTATTTCAAAGAAAGCTTTATATGTATTGTTGCATTCAGTTTTATAATGCGTTGTACTAGTGTTGAGTTATTAAATTTTATCATGTCACGGCTGTTAGAGTAGATACATAAATTACAGGGCTCATTTTTGTCCTACATTTCCTACTTTTCAGTAGGAAGGTGGGAAAAGTCTTACTCTTGAGGAAAAGCTCCTACTTTTCCTACTTTTTGACCTCCGAAAGAAAGAAACCGTTTGGTTTGTCGATGTTGAAGTGTGGATCTTCCTTTTTTGCCGGTAATTTAGCAAAACAAAATATCGTATCATAACGTGTCAACGCTGTTTTGAATAAATTCGATGTGTGCCCGAAAACTTGTACAGTATCTTTGAAATTCAATGGATATACAAATTTTTTTGCAGGTGGGTGTTATAATGAACTATTTCCAACTAGAATAGGCTAAATTAATAGGCTTGTTAAAGCTACAGTAGCGCCATGGCTTCTTTGGTGCTGACTGACAGCTTTGAAAAGTTACCAGACCAAATTATGTATCCCTACTCCGAACCATTTGATCTGCAAAATCACGTGTTTGGCAGCTGTCACTTCTGACAGTCAAAATTTAGGTATATATCTAAATGTTGAATGTCAGAAGTCAACTGTGAGTTGTCAGTCAGAACCAAAGAAGCTATGGGGCTACTGTATCATTGTGTTACCTCATGGAAATACTGATGTTGAGCGAGCGTTCTCACAAACATCAAACTATCCTACTGATAACAAAACCTGCCCCTCTGAGGCATCCATCAGAGGCATGCGCGGTCTACCAAAGATGGTCTTAAATATTACAACTATCAGTGCAACACAGTATCATTCACGAAGAATGTCATCAAGAAAGGACGTGGGGCCCATAAGTTGTACTTGGCTGGACTCGAGGAAGATAAGAGAATTGAGGTTGAGTGAAAGAAACAAGAGCAAGAAGATGAAGAGAAAATAAAATAAAACCAAAGTGAAAAGTATCAAGCATATAGGAAAGTTTTGGAAAATAAATCGTAGGGAGTTAAAGAGGCAATGCAAAAAGAGAACCTGTTGTAAAAGCAAGAATCAGAAGCTAAAGAAGTTCTTACAAGTCATTAGTGGCAGAAGCGAATGAAAGGATTAATAATGAAATTAAACTCAATGATCGGAAAGGTTTACAAATAGCTCAAACTACGCCAGAAGCTACGGGCAAAAAAATTGGAAGAAAGTGACTGTGCTTTTGAGAAAATAAGAAACAAACAAAATCATATTAAAAAGAGAAAGACAACAATGTTGGACTACTTTTGTGCAAGTCAATACGAATCAATTAGGTGACCTGGCGGTCTAGGGGTAAGGTGTCGGACTTGTGTGCTGGGAGCCCGGGGTTCAATCCTCGGTCCCGGCAAAGATTTATCTGATTACCAAACCCTTCCTTCACCTCTGACAAGACATCTTGTGAATGTGGGGAATGCCAGGCATCCACCGTGGTTCGGATCCCACGTTAAACTGTAGGTCCTCCATTTCATCTCACAATCACCCTACCATTACACATTAGCGTAAGTGCGTACAACCCGAACGGGTAGTAAGACGCGGTGCTAATAATAATACATATTATTTTGGCACTACGAGGTGAATATAGTGTTTTTATTATGTCCTCACCCGCCTTGGTGGCGTAGTTGGCTAACGCGCTAGTCCTGTTGAGCTCGACTGCTGAGGACGGGGAGATCGAGGTTCGAATCTCGGTCGGGTGAACTGGGGGTGGTTTTTCCTGAATGGTTTTCCACTCTCCCTCCACGCAAATAAGGGTCCACTTCATCTAATTCAACCTTCCCAAGTCCTAATACATTTGAGTAATTAGTACTTAAAGCGTAAAATCTGAACGGGTAGTAAGACGCGGTGCTAAATATTATTATTATTATGTCCTACTTTAAAAAAAAATTAAATTGGCAGTCCTACTTTTTTCATCAAAATGTCCTAATTTCCCTCCTATTTGAAACCCAAAATATGCTATGAGGCCTGTAAATACCTAAATGATGCCATCACGCAAGGGTGTTTATGCAGTTAATCCCATAAATACTTAATTAATGCGATAAGGCAAGTTTGTTAAATCATTAAGGCATATATATATATATATATATATACCTGAATGAGTCCATAAGGTAAATTGTTCGAATAGTAAGGCATATAAATACCCTATTGATGCATAAGGAGGAAGGAAGTGGTCTTGAGCTATCAGGCACATAGATTCCTAATTAATACCACAAGACCAGGATGTTAAAATATTCACGCATGTAATACCTAATTGATGTATCATTTAAGGAGGTGTCGACGTTAACAAAACTTCTTTTATGTATACATAGGACTGCGTCTTACTACCCGTATATGTACCAATAATGCTAAACGGGTTAAGGATGTGGAAGGGTTTCATTCAAAGGAAGTGTATTCTCATGTTGATGGAAAACCGTTCAGGAAAATAACCACCCTCAGTAAACCTTACCAGGATTCGAACTCCAATATCTCCGTCATCTGCAGTCCAGTATATTGCAATACTGATGCCTTTGGGCTTAGACCTTTTGACCATTTTAAGTAGGTCAACTTTTTTTTTTTTTAAGTGTTTAAAACTTCCCCGACCACCGCAAGTCTCGTCTCGCCTTGTGATTATATTTATTGTCACTCGTCTCACAAGTTTATTTCGCCACAACTCCCCGTAGAAGGACAATCAGCAAAGTACTTGCCCCCTCCCCCCCTCTCCCTCCCAACCCCTGTCTCAATCCGTGTCTACTGTGAGGTCTACTCTGCAGGGGATGTCACTAAAGGGAGTGTAAATCTTGTCTTCATGTAGTTCACTACCCCCGTACGGACGTTACTTTTAGACGAACAAACCTGCTCTGTTTCCAAACACTCTTTTCTTCCATCCTCCTTCCTCCCTCCTTCCTCCCTCCTTCCTTCCTTCTGTACGTTTGGCTAACTAACTTATTTCTCTTCTCTTTCTCTCTCATCGTACGTAAAGACGCTCATTTGTTTAATGCTCTTTATCTTTGTTCTTGAAGTGTTACCACCTCTAGACCTTCAATGGGAGAGTAAATATTTTAACGAGCAGTTACCTTATTGGTTTCTCGCTATCGTTAGGGAAAACTTATAGACGTATAGTCAAGAGTATGTTGAATAAATACATTTATATTTTCATAAGGAGAGCCTTTCAGAAAATAATAACATTTTTTGTTGTTGTTGCGGAAAACACTGATAAAATTTTACAATATTATTAGAAGTTCTGTAAACAGGAGAAATGGCTCTCCATTAAACAAATGTTAATAATAATAACTATTATTATTATTAACACCGCGTCTTACTACCCATTCGGGTTATACGCACTTACGCTAACGTGTAATGGTAGGGTGATTGTGAGATGAAATGAAGGACCTACAGTTTAACGTGGGATCCGAACCACGGTGGAGTCCTGGCACTCCACACATTCACAAGATGTCTTGTCAGAGGTGAAGGAAGGGTTTGGTAATCGGATAAATCTGTGCCGGGACCGAGGATTGAACCCCGGCCGCCAGCACAGAAGTCTTACACCTTACCCCTAGACCGCCAGGTCACCGACTAAATGCTAATTAAATAATGCTAAGAATTTTACTATATGACATTCTTTATTTATATCACCGCTTCTTAATATCTGTTCAGGTTATACGCATATTAAATAATTACCGTAATATGCTAGAGGGAGCAAGGAATCACTTTATAGAGGTAATCTTCCTGCATTTGCGTGGAAGGAGAGTTGGAAAATCTTTGGGAAATAAACCTTCAATAGTTCCGACCGGGATCTAAGTTCCGATCTCTCTGTCTTTAGCGGTTCAGTCTGACAAGAGAGTGAGTGATGCCTTAGACTATTCGACCACTGAAGTGGGTGTCGTGTTCTAATCGTTGATACAATGCGAACATTTCTCTTTGGATTTCAAGTTAAAATATATCATTTATTTTCTCTGTGGATTTGAAGTTTATATTTCTCTTTGGTGACCAAGCTAGACAGAAGACAAATTAATACTATATTAAATATTACGCCGTATCAATAGATAATAACCACTGTTCAGGTGGTTTAAGACGTCAGTCTCACAATATGCGTCAAATTATAAATACACATGTCCTAGACTCGATCTATTGTTTATATTGATAAATTAAAATCACTTGAGATAAGCTATTAAACAAAAAACCTTTTGAATGGACGCCATATTGAAACGGATAGTTAAAATGAAAAACCATATAGTCTATATATATATATATAAAACTTTCGTCCCAGGTTCAAAGAATATCCTTGCCAAATGTCATTAAAATTGGTTTAGGAAAACGACGACAACTACCGTGGAGAATAATCTGGACTAACAGACGAAATGCCGAATGGTCAAGTTAAAACAAAACCTCTCTACTCTTTGTAAATTAGGACTATTCTATAAGCATTGATACTAAGGTGACAGCTGCATACATCATGATATGACGTATGAATACGTGACATGTTTAGATGTCAGACAAGGCCTTTTCTATAAAAATTTAGTCGTAGATATTCTTATTTGTACCGGAATGAAGAATCTGTTAGAATTTGTAGCCTAAAAGTTAAAGAGTATTTTTTTGCATGCCAGCTTGTTTAATACTTAAAAGCTAAATTACTAACGGTTTTAACTCCCGGGTTTATCAAAATACCCGCCTCGGTGGCGTAGTTGGCTAACGCGCTGGTCGTGTTGAGCTCGACTGCTTAGGACGGGGAGATCGAGCTTCGAATCTCGGTCGGGTGAACTGGGGGTGGTTTTCCCCTAAATGGTTTTCCACGCAAATGCGGGTCCACTTCCTCTAATTCAACCTTCCCAATTCCTAATCTATTAGAGTAATTAGTATTTAAAGCGTATAACCCGAACGGGTAGTAAGACGCGGTGATAAATATTATTATATTTATCAAAATGATATCCCCGGCGTGAAATGAAGCTCTAGTTTCAAGCGCTAGCTCACAGCAGAGACAAATACATCCTTGTAAGTATCCGGAGCACTTGTGTTCGAATCTTAAACGTGTAGTCGTTATAGTAAAGAACCTACAGTCGGAGCACGAGCGGTTTAAACTCCTACTTTGCGCTTACGAAATAGCCAATGGCGGCGTCGCTGTAATTCCCCTAGCGGCGAAGTCGCTTCCTAATCAAAGCCTCATGAGTGAGGGCGCGAAAAAGTATCATGACTACTCCCACCATACTCATTATTTATTGTGAGCTCTTAAACATCCGACATTTCATGATTGGTAATAAGTTCTGTGGAGAGAGGAAAGTCGATCATTTGAGTCCAAACATGTGTCGAATGTTCTTGAGAATAGAAATGGTCGTCTGACCGTGATTGAGGAGAGTGGGTGGTAAGGTAAATACAGCTCCCTACACAGTTTATCTCGTGGTAAATGTATTCGAGATAAATCTCTTATTTATATATAAAGGTCACAGGTATAACACCTGCTACAGGTTACAGGTAAAAAAAAATATCTAGATCACTTCTATAAAATAATCCCACTTCGATTGTGCCATTATTACCCGCCTCGGTGGCGTAGTTGGCTAACGCGCTAGTCGTGTTGAGCTCGGCCGCTGAGGACGGGGAGATCGAGGTTCGAATCTCGGTCGGGTGAACTGGGGGGTGGTTTTTCCTAAATGGTTTTATACTCTTCCTCCACGCAAATGCGGGTTCACTTCCTCTAATTCAAGCTTCCCAACTCCCCAATATATTAGCGTAATTAGTACTTAAAGCGTATAACTCGAACGGGTAGTAAGACGCGGTGCTAAATAATAATAATAAAAATAATTGTACCATTACCTTTATAATATTTGCTTTTTAGCTTAACTGTTTAGATTATTCTTATATTAATAATATATATATATATATATATATATTATATCAAATTTAGTCCACTACTATAAAATTATAACAAGCCTTTACTTTTATTTTTAGCACAAATGTCTCCCAATATATAATTTCCCACTTTATTTTCTTTTTTCTTCAAATCTCCTCTCTCCTTTCGCTCCTTGTTAGTTTGTATCTATTGTTTTTACCTATTCTCTGCTTGTCTCCAGTCTCTCTAGTTGCGGTTTTTCTTTTATACCCCCCCCCTCC
>CABEEJ010002287.1:0-10777 GCA_901482245.1 Timema douglasi | reverse complement strand
GGCAAAAAAAAAAAAGTACAGTACAAATTTTCACAGCAAGATAGTTAGAAAAGTTACTAGATCTTATTTCGTGATTTAATACGTCAAGACATGTTTATCTGCAACTGACACGATAGATATTATCAATATCTATAAAAAGCAATAATAATATAGTATAATTCTACCCATTTTGGCAGTGAAAAAAATATGTTTGTATTTTATAAGAGACTCATCCTATTAAAATTGGAATGTATATTACCATTTTCTATACTTTTATTCATATGAGCCTTAATGTCTCCATTTTTCGGCAAAGGGGTGTGAAAGTCTGTTCAAGGCTAAGAACAATTTATTAACTAAAGAATCGTCGAATCCACTATTTTATGAATCTTCATTTTATATCCGAATCCTTAATTCTAATCATGAATTATATACCCGTTGGCGTGGCGGTAGAGTTTAAAACTATCTTTATAAAAACAACCCTCAGTAGATACAAACTGAATTCGAGCCCCGATCCCCCCATCGTTCACCCCGCCCCAATCCCCCCCTCTTCCCTCAATCCTAACCCCCCTCTATTGTTATGTACGTGATGGAAGTACGATTATTAATCAGGTGATCGACAACACAACTCGACCATGTCCGAGGTTCCGCATCACTCGGTCACCTGCGAGTGTGCCACACGGACCTAGGCTTCAGGTGTAATTTATGTATCAAAGTACTATCCCGCCCTCCCCTCCATCGCTTCGTTGATTAGGATTTAACGTATGGTCACATATTCACCCCCCGCTAAGCTCCCCATCTGACCGTAGATTCGTTTCCTACAATATCTACTCCCTGCGGTGGCGACACTTGATGTGGCGTCAGGCGTTGTGAATGGCGGAAGGGCTATGAACGGTCGTTGATGCCTACCTGGGACGAAACGGCAAGTCTGTCCCGTGTGAATGTATTTTACGAGTTTTAAAAGATAAAACGTCGAAACAAATTGCATACATTCCTAAATAACGCTAAAAAATAGACTTACACCGTCACTATGTTTTATTTTAATTTTAAAGTAGTTTTTTTAACCGTTATATTTTAAATCGTCTTAGGGTGACCTGGTGGTCTAGGGGTAAGGTGTCGGGCTTCTGTGCTGGCGGCTGGGGTTCAATCCTCGGTCCCGGCACAGATTTATCTGATTACCAATCCCTTCCTTCACCTCTGACAAGACATCTTGTGAATGTGGGGAATGCCAGGCCTCCACCGTGGTTCGGATCCCACGTTAAACTGTAGGTCCTCCATTTCATCTCACAATCACCCTACCATTACACATTAGCGTAAGTGCGTATAACCCGAACGGGTGGTAAGACGCGATGTAAATAATAATTTAAATTGTCTAAAATTAAGGCTATTTGTTTAATTCATGAAAGTGGTATGTATAAATCTTCTTTACAAGATGTAGATTAAAAAGCTCAAGGAAACATATATTTATATAGAATAGTAATAAGAAAAATCAATCAATTTGAGTTTCAAGTTAACGCTGTCCAGGTGCTAATTCTAGATAGAGTGTGTTTACTCGTTAGTGGAAGTGGGTAAATGATATCAGAAGATAAACAAGAGGCTTCACATGGTAAACTGCTCCTTTTCGTCTCTGTTCTTTTATTAGTTCGTACTTTGGCGTCTTAAATGTTGCTTAGAATGTCTAGGTTCGTCAATTTAAGATGCAACCCGCTTCGCCAAAGATCACCAAGTAGGCAACCGTCGTTGAGGCTTAATTGATTGATTGAAATATGTTATTAGGGGGTTGAGGGGTGGGGTGGGGTGCAGTAACATACTCAATAACATGACATCACGTGTACGATATGGTAACAAATAGTGGTGAAATTTATGGACCACTCAATGTTTTAACAAGAGAGGGTTGTAGGTATTAAGGTTAGTATAGGGGTTAATGACCAGCTCCGAGCTTACCGGCGATATTGATCCAAAGTAGGGGTAGTTTTATTTTATTTTATTACTAGGGGAAACAGTTCGATTATAGTCAGACCAATCGTTGCGTTTGGCCGCAAATACTTCAGATCTAAATATTGAAGGTTACATAATTAGAATTATTGTGATTTCATAATAACATCTGGACTTTTTACTCAAATAAAATGAGATTATGATTTTTAAGTATGTTTGAAATATAACAATTATTGGTGATAAAGTAAACCAGTTCCATTCGTGCTTCAAATAATTGGATTCTTGATACCCGAGGAGGATGGGGGATGATTTTTGCAGGGGTTGCTAATTGGTTTACTAAGGTTCACCCTGTGGGGTGAGAGAGAGTCTAAGGGTAGTTTATACTGTAACATTTATTATATAAAAATTAATTTATGAACGAAATATGATATAACCATGACGTTATATCAAAGCTATTTTATAAAATAATATACATTTTACAAAACTGTTATAAAATATCTACCTTGTAAATAATGCTCTATGGTTTTGATCAAAGAACATGTCGAAATTTGAATGATTAGCTTATACATCTAGAGCAGTTAAGTATGTAATTGTATCATATGAAGACATGATCTCCACACTTAAGTTGGGCTTGTAGGAGATGCGAGAAAAAGTCAATGTGTTTGTATTATTATTATTAGCACCGCGTCTTACTACCCGTTCGGGTTATACGCACTTACGCTAATGTGTAATGTTAGGGTGATTGTGAGATTAAATGGAGGACCTACAGTTTAACGTGGAATCCGAACCACGGTGGAGGCCTGGCATTCCCCACATTCACAAGATGTATTGCCAGAGAATGTGTTTGTAGTTTTTATATACAACTTTTTTTTTTGGTCAAAATAAATAAAATATTTCTCCAGTATAGACATAAAGTTTAACTTTTTTCACACGGTGATATAAACAGTTGTTGAATATCCGTCGAGGATGTCCTGGAATTAAATGACAACTTTTTTTTTTAATTTAAAAAGTTTGTCATCTAATGCCGTTACACTCCTAACATATATTCACCAACTGTTGATATCAATATGTGAAGAAAATTAAACCAGATGTTTCTACCGGGGCAATATTTTATTTATTTTGACAAAAAAAAAGTTTTGCTATAAAAACTGCAAAATGAATCTCCTTAACTAATGTTCCCCACTCTCCAAACTTAAGCATAATCAATAGATAATCTTTGGTGACCAGGTTTTAAAAGTTTCACATTCCATTCGTAAATATTTTTGCCAAATTGACGTCCATTTTTGTAATGATATTATATATTATTGTACAAACTTTGAAGAAAAGGTGTGTGATGTAACAACACGCGCTGTTTTTATCAAAAGTGGTGTAACCTTTGTTATCGTGATGATTTATAGCCTAGGTTTATATATATTTACCTTTTATAAATAAAGATGACAGTGTAATACCGACCTAAGCCTCAGCCGTCTCTCAATAATGGGGACAAATTGATGTGGTCCAGATCTGAGCCGCTGTAAACAACAGAAGGCACGAGAGCGATGCTAGTAGTTCCTTTCTCCGCCACTTGGGGCTCTCACTAGAAGGGGCGTCGGCAACTCGGTGGATGCAGACCATGATCTAGTTGTTTTAAACATCGTGTCTTACTACCGGTTCGGGTCGTACGCTTATGTACACATTACGCTAATGGCTATAGGTATGATGAAGGTTATATTTATAAGAAGTGTAACCACATTTGCGGGGAGGGAGAGTGGGGAAACCGTCTTGGATAAACCACGCTCACAACATCCGACCGAGATTTGAACCTTGATCTTCCCGTCATCGGCAGTCTATTGTGAGAGTGATGCTTTGGACCAGTGTTTCTCAAAGTGTGGACCTCGGAACCCTGGTGGTCCATGGTGGGTGGCCTATCAAGTGCTCAACAGGACCCCCAGGAAGTTTATTAATGATTATGAAATAAAGAATGTTGATCGCATTTAATACAAACATTGGAAGAAATATTCATAATACACTGTGTTTATTTTTTCAGCAGACACAAGTCAAACAGGAAAGGAAATGCATACCAACCAGAGGCCAACAAATCTGAACCATTATTTACTATACATTATGAGGCTTAGAATGTTAAAAATAATTAAAAATACATCACTTACTAATTAAATGTAATTTTATGATGGTGACCTGGCGGTCTAGGGGTAAGGTGTCAGACTTCTATGCTAGTGGCCGGGGTTAAATCCTCGGTCCCGGCAAAGATGTATCTGATTACCAAACCCTTCCTTCACCTCTGACAAGACAACTTGTGAAGGTGTGGAATGCCAGGTCTCTACCGTTGGTTCGGATCCCACGTTAAACTGTAGGTCCTCCATTTCATATCACAATCACCCTACCATCACACATTAGCGTAAGTGCGTATAACTCGAACGGGTAGTAAGACGCGGTGATAATAATAATAATAATAATAATTTTATGATTTTTTCAAAATTTAATCTAATACATTAATTTCGTTTGTATGTATAGCCGCAAAATCGAATTTGTCCAAAAGTATTTTTTCCCCTTAATAATGTTCAAACCCCCGGCCACCACTTTCCCTTCTCCGAGGACTTAGGGGTCCTCCATTACAACCCTTTGATAAACACCGCCTTAGACTATTTGGCCAATGAAGCAGGTCAGATAAGTTTCATACGATTAAAATTGGACTGAAGACAACATTGAAATGGTTGATGTCGATGATGCTTTCATAAAAAAAAAACAAGAAACCTTCTTCGGTGGCCTCATGGTCAAAGGTGTAACCCTCGCCTGCTGATAGTTTTACACACTCCCTCCGCGCATATGTGGGTACACCTCCCTTAAATTCAACCTTTCTGATCTATAATTTATTAGAGAAATAGTAATAATAATAATATTCCGCGTCTGGGCTACATCATTCTTAGCCAAGTGGTGTAAATATTACCCTGTACTAATGTACAGTAGCCCCGTGGCTTCTTTGGTGCTGACTGACAGCTGACATCTTTGAAAAGTTACCAGACCAAATTATGTATCCCTACGCCGAACCATATGATCTGCAAAAACATGTGTTTAGCAGCTGTCACTTTTGTCGGTCAAAATTTAGGTATATACCTAAATGTCGACTGTCAGAAGTCAGCTCTGAGATGTCAGTCAGCACCAAAGAAGCCATGGGGCTACTGTATATACCTAAATGTTGACTGTCAGAAGTCAGCTGTGAGCTGTCAGTCAGCACCAAAGAAGCCACGGGGCTACTGTACACCTGATGGGGACGCCCGAATGTACTAATCGTACATTCTTTTCGTGGAGGGTCTTTCCCAGTCCCTATGAAGTGACAGTGAATATGATGGTGTGAATCCAGGGGAAAGACTTGAACCTAACTTAAGTCTAACTAACCAAACCCTAGTGACCGTTGGGGTGGTTCCTTTTTCGGAAAAATACCCAATGTACAAGCCGGGAATCGGATCCGGAGCCACTATGTTCGTAAGCAGGTGCGCCGACTGTACATGACGGGGCCGGCTATCTATTAGAGTACATATGCGTACAGCCTGGACCGGCAGTAAGACGCTGTGGTGGAAAAAAACAACACTTTTGTCAACACCATTAAGTTTCCCTTCTCTCCGCGACGCGCGCGCATGTCACCCTATGGCTCCCAACGGGTGGGAGGTGTGGGTGGGTGGGGGGTTGAGAAAGGAGAGCGAACCCTACACCTCAATCCCCCTGGATCAACCCAGCTGACACGAAAGGGCCTAACTTCCGCTCTTTTTGACCCACGGCTTGTTACTACAGCTCTTCTTCTGCTTGGCCACGTTCCCAAATTGAGTCTTCCTTTTGTTCAAGCTGGCTGCCCCCCGTCTTTCATCAGACACTTCTCTCTCTCTCTCTGATCGTGTGTCTCTCTTCAGTTCACCCCGGTCCTACCGGCAGAGTTTGAAGAAGAGTCTCATCTCGCGGAAAATCCCGACAAGTTCTTCTCTTCCGTCCGATAACAAGGAGAGTTTCTCTTCAGTCGGCAACGTTGGGACGAGCGGTCAACACTCCTGGCTTTAATGACAAGAGTCTTTGGCTGTATCTCAGATCACTGCTAAATTGAGGCTTTCCCCACCCTCTCTCTCCACATTAAGATCCCCCCTCCCTACCCTTACACCCCTCAATCCTGGATTAGAAGTACTAGCTTCTATCTTTACGACGAGTTAGAAAGAGAAACCATAGCAAATATTATCAAACCAGATAAAATAAATATTCTGTTAATTAAATAATAAATAATGAACCGAGTGGATCGAGTACCTGCACCGCGTCTTACTACCCGATCGGGTTGGATGCCTATTTACTAATTACACTAACTAATGTGTTAGGGATTATGAAGGCTTACTTTAGAGCAAGTGCACCCGACTGGGATTGAACCCCGATCTTGAACCCCGATATTGCCATCTTCGATAGTCTAGTCTAACATTAAAGTAGAACCTTAGACAATGTGGCCGCCAAAGTGGGTCAGTTCCTGTTTTAACTCGACCGTTTGGCGTTTCGTATGTCTGTCTGTTTGTTCACTGATATCTGCCAAATGCGTGGACCAATCGTAACTAAATTTATCAGGAACATTCTTTGAACGTAGGCAAAAAGATATAAGTATATTGTTTTATGATCTGGTTATCCGTTTAGATATGATGGCTGCTCAAATGTGTTTGTTTTAGCGGCTGATCCCAAGGGATTTTAATTTAAAATTCTAAGCAATCGATAGAGCACCCTTTGCCGTTTTTGTTTATTTAAATGATAACATCTACAGCGAGAAGAATGGTTATTATCTTAATATAATGTACTATTCGATATACAGAAAAACCTCCCATATCGGGACCTCTATTTTACGAAACCCAGCATATCCGAAACGGTTAACCACAATTTTGCGTATGAATTTTTTTCAGTAGCCGAACTGCCAAATAAAGGTTTCACGTCGGTAAAATATACAAATCGAAAAAAAAAGTCAAAAGAAAATGTCAGGCTTTTTTTTTTAAAGAATAAAAAGGTGACCTGGCGGTCTAGGGGTAAGGTGTCAGACTTCTGTGCTGGCGGCCGGGGTTCAATCCTAGGTCCCGGCAAAGATTTATCTGATTACTAAACCCTTCCTTCACCTCTGACAAGACATCTTGTGAATGTGTGGAATGCCAGGCCTCCCCCGTGGTTCGGATCGCACGTTAAACTGTAGGTCCTCCATTTCATCTCACAATTACCCTACAATTACTCATTAGCGTAAGTGCGTATAACCCGAACGGGTAGTAAGACGCGGTGCTAATAATAATAATAATAATAATTTAAGAATAAAAGATAAATTTATAATAATTGTTGTGCATTTTATTTTGTTATATTGAATAATCAATTTAGGCCTATTGAAATACTGTATATACATACATATATACAATATACTTAACTATGTATGTTATGTAATTTAAAATTGATTTATTTAACTTTTAACTCTTCAGAGGGATATTAATTTCATATCTGAGAATTTTCCTATCCGGAACTGGTATCAGCCCCCTTTATTTCTGTTATCATAAGTTTTACTGTAGTATTCACCTTGTGAAAATATCAACATGAAATCCAAGGAGAGATTGTAGTAGTAGATATTTCAACATGAAATCCAAAGAGAAATGTTCGGATTGTAGTAACGTTAAGAAATAACTCTTGAGTGAGTCAGTTCTACTGTTCAAAGAAAACAAGAATAGAACTTCGTGATTTGGTCATTTTAAAAACGTCAAATCATAGGAATGAGACCAAAAATCCGTCCATTGGCCGTTTTCGGGCTTTGCGCCCAACATATCTACAGTAGCCCCGTGGCTTCTTTGGTGCTGACTGACAGCTCACCGCTGATTTCTGACAATCAAAATTTAAGTATATACCTAAATGTTGACTGTCAGAAGTGACAGCTGCTAAACACATGTTTTTGCAGATCATCTGGTTCTGCGTAGGGATACGTAATTTGGTCTGGTATCTTCTTAAAGCTGTCAGCTGTCAACTGTCAGTCAGCACCAAAGAAGCCATGGGGCTACTGTATTTTACCGGTTAATCGATCGTAGAATGGGCTCTTAAAGTGCTAACCAATAGTCAAAAAGTACCTCTAAACAGGTCATTTTCATTATTTTTTTTAAACTATCAACATGGTTAATAAATAAATATGGGATAGAATAAGCAATAAGTAGTGGTACTGTAGATAAAGTATTAACTAAATGATTGGTCGGTGACCTGGCGGTCTAGGGGTAAGATGTCAGACTTCTATGCTGGCGGCCGGGGTTCAATCCTCTGTCCCGGCAAAGATGTATCTGATTACCAAACCCTTCCTTCACCTCTGACAAGACATCTTGTGAATGTGGGGAATGCTAGGTCTCCACCGTGGTTCGGATTCCACGTTAAACTGTAGGTCCTCCATTTCATCTCACAATCACCCTACCATTACACATTAGCGTATGTGTGTATAACCCGAACGGGTAGTAAGACGAGGTGCTAATAATAATAATAATAATAATAATAATAATAATAATAATAATAACTAAATGATTCATTTAAACGAGTTTTAAATATTTACTAAATCTTCAAATTAATTAATTAATTAATAATAATAATGTTCCAAAAGAATTGGTTTGTCAAAAAAATTCTCAAAAATAATTAAATTATAATAAATAAATGTATATATATCATATGATGGCAAATGTAACGACCAGATCAAACACAAATAGAACAAAAAATGAGCCAATCGTAACGATGATATTATTTTGACGGATCGCTCGTGAAACTGGGCGATAAACCTTGGAAACCAATCTCATTGATGGCTTACAACGACCCTTGTGTAGCCAATAAACGAACTGTCCAGAGGTATTTGTTATCTGTGTACGTGACATAGCACGTTCTCACACGCACAAGGAATACAACCACAGGCAGACCGCCACAAGATAGCAGCCGGGCTGATAGTTACAAAAGCGACTAGCTCTCCTTTCATATATTTACAAATTAATTAATATAATACGCAACTCTTGTTTTCTCTTTCTTTCACTGTGCCTGCAATATTCTGTTTGGGTTGAAACGCATATATCATAATTATTAATCACGTTAATGTTGTAGGGATTAGGCGGTTGGATTTTTAGAGGAAATATATCTGCACTTGCGTGGAGGGAGAATGGGAAACCGTTCAGGGTGAAACTCTGTACACCTGGCAGGGATTAGAAACCAGACACTTGTCTCTATCCTGGGTAGATAGTAAAAACGCAGTAATATTTCGGTAAATTTTTCGATCGGAAAATTTGTCGCTATAAATTTCAGGTCATTGTATCCCAGTGTAAGGGAAGGTTTTGATCATGATATTGGAGTAATAACATGTCTGGTCTACAGCGGAGCCGAGATTAGTGACTAATTCAACCACTAAGCGCTAGAGTTGAAATGAGAGTGACAGAAGAAAACTGTAATAGTTATTATTAATATTAGCACCGCGTCTTACTACCCGTTCGGGTTATACGCACATACGCTAATGTGTAATGGTAGGGTGATTGTTGAGATGAAATGGAGGACCTACAGTTTAACGTGGAATCCGAACCACGGTGGAGGCCTGGCATTACCCACATTTACAAGATGTCTTGTCAGAGGTGAAGGAAGGGTTTGGCAATCAGATAAATCTGTGCCGGGACCGAGGATTGAACCCTGGCCGCCAGCATAGAAGTCTGACACCTTACCCCTAGACCGCCAGGTCACCGGTACGATCGCAATACTTTCTCCACGAGGTATCAAGAGAAAGTAAAATAGATGGTACGGCGCACCGCACAGACTTTCTCTCTCTTTCTAATAAACTCGTAAGATTTCTGAACGGAATAATGTAAGAAGGCAAGATTGCTGTCAAGATTCATCAACATTTCTGTTTTAAATCTTTTAGTTTTATTTTTAAAGAATTAATGTCCTCATTTGTATGTTTGGACCAATAAAAAAAAGATTAATATTGGGTCCACAAGGGTCAACACTTCGTATTAAAATTTCGATTTCCGGTTAAAATTTTAACATTTTATTGGGTGTTGCACATCTTCAAGTTATCACATTGATATTTAATTATTCATTTATATATTTTGACCAATAAAAAAATGTAAATATTGAATATTGAGTCTAAAATGGAGATAGATCATTGTTGTACAAACATTTCTCCTAAGAGGTTTAAGGAAAAATAACATAAACTTTTAGATACTTACTTATATTTAATTACTCTATGGCATTGGAGAATTATTGCGTTAAGACCGAAGTAATATCTCTTTACAACTAAAGCTCACAAAATTGTATTAATATATTTCCAAATATCTCAGAAACTGTTGCTTTTATAAAAATATATGTCAAATAAAAGTTTTTTATTTCTAATAGTCCTACATTTTTGCAATGATAAGTTATTTAGTATCTCAAATAGTTGTGGAGATATGGAAATTAACGCTTCTGTAAAGTACCCTAAAATCATTTTCATGGAAAAATTAAAATAGCCAGTCTATTTATAATCTTAATCAACGCCTAGATACGAATTTTAATCAAAATCGTTGAAGCAGATTTTGAGAACCTATTTTTTTCTCTTTTCGCCCCTTATAAAACTACTCTTAATTTTAAGTTTTTATAGACACACAGACAGACGGCATAGCAAAGACTATTTTTTAGGGTTCTGGGGGTCATGAGACGTCGACATCCATCAACATTTCAGGTTAGATTTTTTTACGGTTGCAATACTTAAACTTTAATGTTAAAAAAGTTTAAAAATATATATAATTGCGTATAGTTTGAAAGTTATTGATTTTATAAAAATATGTTTCGAATAAAATATTTGTATTATAAATATAAATACATATTTGTAATGCTAAGTAAT
>CABEEJ010002286.1:96104-116710 GCA_901482245.1 Timema douglasi | reverse complement strand
AATAAATGTTATTTTTTTAGAAACTCACTGTAAAACATTGTGTATTTTCTTTTATTATATTATTATGCCCGTGCGAAGCCGGGTTGTGCTGCTAGTTCTTTTATAAAGAAGGAAATGCGTGTTTTCTAAGACGCACAAAGGGAGTGTTATGATCCCTTACGTTTTCACTCTAAGTTTTCAAATCTATTGTTTAAAGAGAATAGGGTGACTCAAGGACATTTACTCAGAAAGATGACGAAATAATTAAATATAAGAGTATTTTAAGTAAGAGTCGAACCCGGTATAACGACTACAAAATTTTTAAGCTTAAAAATCTAAATTTAGAACATCATATTTTCATCTTATTTGCAACTAAACATAATTAATTAAAATAAATTTTATAGATAAAAAGATGAAAATAGGAGAACAAATAGATGATAAAAACAGAAGGGAGCACGACCCCTCAGAAGCATCTGGTAGAAGGTTAGGTGGGGGTTGGTAGAGGTTTTGGCTAGAGTCTGAAGGACATGACAAACATTATAGTCACCTCGACTATACAAACTAAGTCTGAAGGACATGACAAACATTATAGTCGTCTCAACTATACAAACTAAGTCCGAAGGACATGAAAATAAAATCTAGTCTGTTAAACTAGACCCATAAGTCTGATGGACTTATTAATAACGCCTTGATACTTAAAAGATCGAAGAGGATTTCCCTCGACGACGTGGTGAAACCCACGATCCAAACTTCATGACGAGTTGGTACTTCTGTAGATGATAGAGCGGTGATTCCTTCTACAATGATACCACGTGGTGAATAACAATAAGTGAATCTGAGAGGCATTCATTATATACGATTTCTCTGACCAAACAGAAATAAAGCGTAAACACAGGCAAGTGGGAGAGACGGTAACAAGGGGAGAAAGGAAAAGAAAGAGAGGGGGGAAGTAAACGACAGAAGTCCGAAGGAATGCCGCAAGGGTAGCAGCACTCTAGGCTAGTGACTTTGCTTTCAAGCTGGTCTCGTCCATTTAAACTATTGGGTGATGCAGCGAGGATGCGTGTGAGCTTTACCATGCTGGTGTCTCCACCAAACTCGTCGTAATTTCCTTGAAAGCATGGTGATTGTATCCGAGCCCATCCTGTTATGGTGAGTAAGTCTTAAAGGATATTATTACTAAATAAATTAGTTTTAATTATCTTCTTTGGATTCAGCTATAGTATTTTTCTAAGGATTCATCTCGTGAGTGTTATTTTACACACCTGTAGTGTTTTCTTCTCGGAAGCATGGTGGCTGTATCCAAGCCCATCCAGTCATGGAAAGTAGATGTTGAAGCATATTATACCAAAATATGTCAACTTTAATTTTCTTCTTTGTATTCCGCTATAATAATTATCATAATTTAGTACTTTCATGTAGGCTCGTGGTGTAGATGTCAATTTTATATAATTGACATGATACAATGTTTTATGGCAATGTGATACATGCCTTCAAGCTGATTTTAAGTGTACTTTATGGTTCCAAAATTGTTTTCTATACATTTAAAATTCTTTAATCTTTAATTTTTTTAAACTCCATGAGGTTAAAGTAAAGTGAGAAAATTGCTATTGTTCATACAAGCAAGTTTATTTTATTTTATATTGCTCACACAAGCAAGTTGATACAAAGAAAATTAAGGATGAGAAAGAAAGTGAAAGGTATGGGGTATGTCGACCCTGGGAACTAAGCAGCTGTTTGTACTACATAAGGTAAACAAAAATGAAAGGGTAGGTTGGCCTTGGGAGATGAGCCAGGAGAAGGCGACTCATGTTTATTTAACCAAGAGAGGGATAAAAAAAACTGAACATCACAAAAATAAATATTAATAGAAGTAACAATATAAATGTTGGTTGAATAAGTAATTATGTGATATGCCTTGCTCAATGGCAAATAATTAATGGTTATTTTATGACCAGAGAAAAATGGTGTCACAGTAATCATTAAAGTTAATCAAATAAATGAAATTCAATTAAATTGTGAGAAGATGTGACCCCATTTTTCAGATTAATTTAATGTAGTGATTAAGAATATATAAGTTAGTTTTATATTAACCTCTTCAGACCTGAGTTCTAAAAAAAATGTTTTAAAATTTTTCTCTTGTTATTTTAGTAACTAAATAGACAAGTAAAAACCAAAAAACTAAATATTATTAATTTTTTCTTTTTACCAATTTTTGGAAATCAAATGATCCTCATTTGTGGACCTCAGGTTCAAACTACTATATTATATTGAAACAGTGATTGCATAATTTTATTTATTTTCTACCCAACATTCATACTTTTGATATATTTGAAAAATAATTAATCACTGTATCAGTAAAACCAAATAGTCCTATTAAAAAAGTGGATAAATTTATGATTTTTATTAACAATTATTTATTCATGGCACTTGGTTTTATTTAGTATGATATGCTTGAAAGCAATTATTTTTTTAAAACACATAAAAAATACCACATTTGATGCACAATATACGAGATTTTGATTTACAACCAGGATTTCTACATTTTGAAGCATTTTTAGAATCTCTGTACTCTGGTAGATGTCCTACATTATCAAACCGTACTTCTGAGATTGGTTGTGGTATTACTTTTCTTGGCTTTTTATTCTGAGCCACACCTTCCTCTTCAGAGTCAGAAGTTATTGTTGATGTACGTGGGCGTCCTCTTGCACGGATAGCAGGCTTTGATTTTTGGTATTTAATCATAGCTTTTCCAACATGCATTTTGTAGTCTAGTAAGGACAAACGTAGTTTTTTAGGTTCTTTGTTTACTGAACACCAGCGTTGATGCATTATCCAGCAGTTAACAAACAAGTGGTTGAGCATTCACACTGTCCACTTTCTTGTGCGAATGCTACATCTATAGTAGGCCATGAAACGATCACATAGATCCACACCTCCCATTTTTTCATTGTAAAGTTTTACAATCAAAGGTTGGGGTACATCAATTTTTTTTTTCTTTTCCTCTTTGGACCAACGTTTGCAAGTTGAGACTGGATCACTTTCTACACAAGATGAAAGCAACAAAATACTCTTATTATCCTTCCACTTATCTAAACATGCCTTTTCATCTTCCCTCACTTTCTCATCCCATTCACCCCTTTTAAGTTCTTTGTCACTTTTAAGTTTATTTAGCACTGGTCCAACCATGTTTTTCATTACAGTTCCAATTTGATGAGTATTTCTTGCCAGATGACATTCCAATGATTTCAAACTAGTGAAAAATCTATCGGTGTACACACAATGATTATTGTTTTGGGGTACTGTTTCAGTTAAGATCTTTACAACAGCAGATCACAAACCTAGCTCTTTGAGATCATTATCTGACACAGTGCCTTTGCCAATGTAAAAATGAAAATCAAGAACTAACCCATTAAGAGCTGCTAAAAAAACATTTAAGTCCAAGTGGATTAGGTTTTGATGGAACAAACTGGCGAAAACTAAACCTTCCAGAAAATGGGACCATTTGTTCATCCAAAGATAAATGAGATGACCGTGGCAAAGTTAAACATTTTTGCTTGACCAAATCAATAAATGGTATGACTTTCTACAACCTATCATTTTCATCATGGCTAACTTGGTTGTTCAACAAAATGTAAATAGTTTCTTAGTTCGAAAAATCGATCCCTTGTCATACAGTTAGAAATCAATGGTACTTCAGTATCGCGTTGCCAGTACATTCTAGCTTGAGGATAACCCAGACACCTCATCACTACATGTATTCCAGCTAAATGTATGATTTCCTCAGCTGTTGTATTGACAGATTTTAGATCTCGAGTTTGTACTGAGTAGAGATATGAATTTTCTGATTGAATATCCCAGAATGGTAGAGGGAGATATTCCAAAAACGATTCAAATATTTCCTTTGGTTCTTCACTATCTGGTATGAGAATTTCATCATGTGGAGGACCTTGTTGTGGCATTCTAAAAACAGTAAAGATATAGTTGTTTTATTTAATTGAATAGGCCTAGGCCTACTTAACCTAAAAGTATTGTTTAAAAAGTATAGAATCCCAATTAAGGCCTACTTACGTTTTCTAGAAACAGTAGGCCTAAAGATAGAGTATTACAGAGCTATTTTATTTAATTGAATAGGCCTAGGCCAACTGAACCTAATTGTATTATTTTAAAAATAATAAAATCTCAATTGAGGCCTACTTACGTTTTGGTTTTCCATTTCATTTCCCTCGTAGGTATTATTCGACCTACAATTGGCACAGGTTCATCATGGACTTCAATATTTTCCAATGATGGAGAGGTATGTCCTACTTGTTGAGTTTGTTCATCAGTTTCACTATTCTCAATTATAACTATCTTCACAGATTGATTCGTTTTCTTGTGGATTAAAATCTTCATCTCCCCAATCCGAAAGATTGGTATCACTATTATTTAGGAATTCTAATATATCAGCGTCTTCTAGTAAATTTTTTTCTAAAACATTTGATCAACATTATATTATATTAAATTTTCGATTTAAAACCTCAGGTCCACAAATGAGGACCAATGATGTATCACAAATGATCTAGAAATGAAATTAAAAAATAACAAAAACCATTTGTTAAAACATTCTTAATTAAGTTAGTTACTGGTTATAAAATTTCTAGGCCGATAACTTATCTATACATATTTATTTAAAATTATTTAGTTAACTTACTTGTACGTGTTTTGGAGTAGGTTGCCATCTTGTGTTCGAGTCATAGATATAAATTAAAACAGTAAACATTTTTCACGCCATCAGCGCTTTAGTGTTAGAAACAAGAAGCTTAAAGGTCCTCAAACGTGTATCCCAGGTCATAGCTATGAAAATATCATTATTTCTGCCGCAAAAAAACCCACAATAACTGAGGTCCTCATATGTGGACCCATGGAACGAAGAGGGTAAGATCTTCATCTTAAAGAGAGTTAATCTACAGCAACCCAAAGATTATATTATAAAATGAAAATAGACAATTGCGTGTAAAAATAACTATTTGATATAATATTCGCACCCAAAAATATTTGTACAAGGTTGGACTAATAAGTTATATTCATGCATAACATATAACTAATCAAGAATAGTGTTTAGCACATTGAGCGCAACAAGTTGAAATACATTATTTTCAATTATATCGTTAGTAATCGATACATAGTGAATAGTGAGTAGTGTACAATACTTAAAGTTGGTTAAGCTTTAACTTCTTATACGTTATGCATGGAGTGTAATATAGATAATCATTGAACTTGAGACATATCAGTTAATGAGAATGCGAGGAGAGGCTATAGCCAATTAAACGTCAGTACATAAACAAACGAAAATAATCAGCTTTTGCAGTAATCTTCTAGTTGAAATGCCTTGTGGTAGCGATGCTTGTTTGTTATTTACGAATTTTCTTTGTTTTAACGTCAATGAACTTGGAACCAAATAAAAATTTAATTTGATTTAATAGTACAGACAAAACTTTAATCTAGCAAATTCAAGTTTCATAAGATACAGTTTGATTAACGCTTATTTTCGAATGGGTCCTTTATTGAAGTAGTTAGTGAAAAGAAGTTAGACATCACCGTCTTTGGTTATTTTTAAGCCTCTGAAGTATTTTTGTTTAATGCCATACGTTAAACATATTTAGATTAACAACGTTGCCTACTTGGTGAAGTGGGCTGCATCTTGATGCGCTCAAGTATGAAATCTGTGGCCTCTTCTGACAGTTCTTACCCCATACATGAAGACCCTTCCCCTCTTTTGCAGATTAGCTTGGCTACATGTGTCAGAAGGGTGTCTAGGTTAATTTTTCGAAAACAATCTATTCGAAAATCAATTTATCGAAATCAATTGACCTAATACAAAACCATCGAAAGTAATTTGGTCGAAAATCAATTTTTCGGTCCATCAATTTTCGAAAAAATATTGGTTCGAAAAATCGCTATGTCGAAAAATTGATTTTTGAAAAATTGCTATTCGGTAAACTTGCCGGATACCGTCATAAGAGAAGGTTAAAAATTCCACTCACCACTCGGGAAGACCGACAAGTCACCTTTTCAGTGAAGTTTCAAATACAATCATTTCTCGTGCTGATGACAAAGTGAACTAATGCACTAGACCAGTAGTTTACAACCTGGGAGTCACGACCACATTCAGGGCCGTGGCATATATCGGGTGGGGGTGCATTGCTGGTTGAGATTATAGCATTATGATTACTTTTGGAATTGATTATTTTTATTATAGGGAGGCGCCAAATTCAAATACAGTAGAAATGTAAGCGGCTAAAATGACAAAAACAGTTGGGATATTAATCAGGTTCCTTTTGGTTAACTAGCTCAGACAATTGCTTTTAACCTAGTTTGCTGTAGAAGTCTTGTGCTTAGACGAGTGGCGTTGCTATCATAGCTTTTTAAATACACACTGGGCTCGTTGATTATCTTTTGTGACATCTTAGTCGCATTCATATAAATTATATATAAGTAGTTTATAAGAATGAAATCAAACACGCGGGCTTAGCGTCAAGCTCGTTTGGTTTAACTGATGAAGTCAGGATTCATATTCTGACTGAGGGTTCTGGGAATTTATGCAGTAGAAATGGTATTATGGGCACTTTCTGGGACACATTCTGTTTTATTTGGACTGAAAGAAAAAAGTTAATAAATGTCAAACAGTTAAATAAACATTTGGTAAATATCAGAGAGTTAATGTTTCTGGAACTTACCCAGGGACTCCAGAACAAAGGGTTTGGGGGGGCCCTCAATCCCCCCTCTGTATATTTTGGGGGGCTTGGACTATATTAAGCCTTCCCAATACATTTCACGTATATTCGAAAAGCACGTATATGGAATTATTTTAAAAGATTGTTTTATTAACAAACTTAGATCATACCATGCCCAATTGTTGGAAATTATTATTATGTCAAGTAGTTTAATGCAACAAAAATAAAAATACCTATCTCAAATCTGTCACTACTAGCCTGTTAATTTTAAGTCATACTTAAATATTTATAAATCATCTTATATAAATTATAAATTGAAAAGGGTCAGAAGCGGGGCCCCGTTTATTTGAAAGACTTTACTAAGCTTTACACTATAATCTGCAGACCATGGAGGTGAACTATACTCTACTTCTCTTACGTTGAGAAGAACACGCTGAGACAATCTTTAAGTTCAAAGGGTATGCAGGCTTATGTTACTGGATAAGAATTGTCACTATTGTGTGCATGGGTGTTATTACATTAATAACTTCAATAAAATATCGCAAAAATTAGTAACACTGAATGGGTGAATATGGCAGAATGTCTATGACTTTCTCTTTCCTCTTCAATAATTTAAAATTAAGAATGAATATGAGGTTGATTATCATGTAGGTCCTAATATATTTGCCTCAAATATACGAATAATACTGATTTTTTTTACTTTTTATTCAAAAGTGTTTTAGAACATTATAATATGTTTACATTGTCCATTTACATTATGTATAACTTACATACAAGAATGTTAACAAACTATTTCAAAGCTATGAAAAGGTGGGCGGATTACAGAATATTACCGTCTCCCAATCTCTTTATTTTGACCAAAATCCAATAAGTGGTCAAGTAATTTTGGATCAATTCAAAATATGATAACAAGAAATCTTGGAAGAGGTAGCTTTGCGCACCACTGATAATTGGCTTATAACGCCAACGGTGGAAATGAGTATAGTTTTCTTAAATCTGTTAAACAAATTTATTACTATGTTTTATAGATTTTTCTTCAAATACATAGCTATATCAAAATGTCTTCCTTTCAAGTGTTTTGTGGCACACTTTTTGTATGAAGTAGTTATTTGGTTCTGTAGGAAAGAAGATCAAACTCATCTCTGATTACGATTAAAAACAAACTTCAGCTATCTGAAAATCACTTCAAATATCTGAGCCATTCAATTAATAACTACATTTTCCTTCTAAAGGCCCACTCTAAATAACTTTAAGGGAATTTTAATTTTTTTTAAATCTAAGCGAGAACGACTATAGATAGTTCTTAAGGTTATCAAATTTTCAAAAGTTTGACAGTATAGGCCCACTCCAAATAGATTCTAGAGGCATCTAATTTTCAAATTGCCTGTAGGAGCTCACATCAAATACGTAACTTAAAGTGAATTTAATTTTCAAAAATAAATTCGGCAAAAAATCATATACAAATAGAGTCTAGACTCTAGAGGAATCCAATTTTCAAAAACTTGCTAAAGGATAACAACTTCAAATAGTTTTTAGAGGACTATAATTTTCAAAAATTTCCAGGTGAGAACCAGGTTAGTAAGATTTCTGGGAAAGCGCATCCGAATCTCCCTTTTTTTAAATTGACTTAACCCCCCTCCCCCTCTATAAAATACAAATAAAGTTCTACGAACACTGTAGAATATCTTTACCATTATAAAATAAAATTATAACTTTTAATGTTTGTTAACCATGAAAAAAAAAATTGTATAAACCATGCTTTTTATCGTGTTCTTACTATACATTAAGAGAAATAAAAGAATAAAAACGTATGTAACCTCCTTTATCAAACTAATCCAAAATAGAAGGCTCAAATAGTGAAACAAAATTATAAACACAATCAGAGTGAGTCGCTTGAGTAATTGTTTCAAATTTCTTGAAAACAAACATTTGATACTCAGAGCACTCATCCGATTGCGGGAATGATAGTTAGACGGCCGCTCTCAAAAATATAATTTCCCAAAAAGAAAAAGGTATGATTAAACACATATGTAAAAAAAAACTATCCTAAGGCTATCTTCACTACTCATATTATTAAGGAAAAACCAAAAAATATGCCTTTGTTGGTATTTATGCATAGAAAATATAATTGAATATATGTTTGTTAACAGGTACAGGGGACTTACCACTTCTATGGTTTTACATGACAGCTAGCAGAAGCTAGTAGATGGTATCAGTAATGCCAACATTGTCTAAAAGTAACTTTTTTCACAATATTTGGAAATAATTATTATTTACTAATTACTACTATTATTATTACTAAAGATATTATCAATCGCTTTCAACAATACTTCCCCAAATATTACAGTATAATTTTAATTTCCATAATAAAATTTAAGAAAAAAAGTCTAGTAATTTCATTTTAGTTTTCCTTTTAACTCTTGTGGCAATTACAGGTTAAATAGAGCGTGAAATTATAAATTTAATGCTATTATATTCAGTTATTAATATTTTTATAGCTGCCTTCACATTTCTTTAACATAAATAAATGGTTTGTGATAATAAAGAGGAAAAAATATTCAAAATGTTTGTGAAATAATATAAAATTTAAATCTTGTAAACAAGAGTATCAATACCTTTGCCGCCTAACCAGCAACGATCCTCTTTTCTCTACGTCATCAACTGGCAGCTTCTATCAAGTGGCCATATTTGTTTTCACCATATAAGGTCACTTTTAACGTTCTCTTGTTTTTAATAATTATTTTGAATTAAACAGCAAAAGAAAACTTCAATACTAAGCAAATAACCAAATGGTTATTCTCATAACCAAAATTTAACAATTTTAAAATACATTATAACAGTGAATTATCGTATAAAATACAATTAATAAAACCACGTGCGTGCGTCAACAAGTTGAAGAACAAGATATTTTATAGTTGAATACTATTGATTTGTATTTAGGCGTGTCTATGCTACCCGTTTATAATTTTATTACAAATTTAAATAATGCAGTGTCTTTTTTTAATATTAATTCGGCTACTAAGTAATTTGTGTGTTCTTTTGTGAATATTATTTCGGTTTATGAGCGTGCTATCATTAGAAAATAAACAGGTATTTAGTGATCTTTGAATAATTATTTATTAATATAACCTTAAAGCGTGTGATAAAGTAAAATAGCGAGTGTTTCTCAGTGATCGATTACATTATTCGAAAATTTAAGTGTATCAAGACTATAAAATACATTTTTTAACCCTAAGAATGTGTTGTGTTGCCCTCTAGGCTAAACCTCGAGTTTTAGAATTTTTATAGTAGGCCTATTCCAAAAAATCTGTGAAGTGTAATAAAAATTACTTGCGAGTCTTTCACCAGTGTTGATTAAATAAATACCAGGTTAAGACTTCAAGTTATAAGTTATTGTATTTTTATTAGAGACTTTGTTTCAACTGTTTAAGAGGAGTGAATCTAAAATAGATTTTTGCTAATTCTATATTGTGTGCCGCACAGCGACGTTGGTAAGTTTGTTTGTCTATTAATTGTCTTTTACAAAATCATGAATATGACAGTAATTTATCATAGATTTTCGTACAACTTAAGTCTCAAGTTTTCTTCATAGTTCTTTAATTTCATTTTACGTTGTCCATGATTATGGTATTTTTATACCGAAACATGTCGGGAGAATATAAATAGGCATCATTCTAATGGCTGATTATCACAAGGAGTAACGGGATTGAACCAAGATAAGGCTTAGATTTTTATAATTAATCTTAAAATAAAAATTATTATATTTTTCATAAACATTGTAACTAGAACATTTTTCATTACTTTATTAAACCTTATTGGGAGATGCTAGCCCATTAATTCAATTTTATTACCTAATTAACAACACTGTTTATCATTAAACTTTGTTTTTGTCCTTAATTTGTTGTATCCAAGTTTTGTAAATAAATTTTAATATTTTATATGTGTATTTTAGCCTTGTCGTCAACCCATGTTTTAATTCAGTCGATGTTATAACAATTTATTGAAATTTTTTATGTATGCCATTTTGTAGCTCATTAAAAGCAAAATAAAATCAATCTTTTGAATATTAAAAGTCAGTTAATTCATATACCAATTTTAAAACTATCTAATTCATTCAATTGTAAAGCTATATATTTTGTTATAACTATTCCTGAGTTTTCTATCTAAGTTCCAAGTTTATTACCACTCCTTACTTTAAACTACTTTAGAATATTTTCTGATACGTATTATTATTATTATTATTATTATTACTATTATTGTTATTATTAGCACCGTTTCTTACTAACCGTTGGGGTTGTACGCACTTACGCTAATGTGTAATGGTAGGGTGATTGTGAGATGAATTGGAGAACCTACAGTTTAACATGGGATCCGAACCATGGTGGAGGCCTGGCATTCCACAAATTCCCAAGTTTAGATTAATACACGTCTTGTCAGAGGTGAAGGAAGGGTTTGGCAATCAGATAAATTTGTGCCGGGATCGAGGAATGAACCCTGGACCCCAGTACAGAAGTCTGACACTTTAACCCTAGACCACCAGGTCACCAATATGTTTTAATACTGTTAAAAAGGTTTATGACTGTTTTTTTTCTTCTATGTGTAGTAATAGACATTCAGATTTTCACATTTATAATTTTGTTAATAATACTAATGTTAACAAAAAAAAATATTGGAGTTTTTTTATTGAAAATTATTTATTCATTACAATAAAAACTAGTATGGGATTAAATGTTAGTTTTTATTTTAAATTTGTATTCTTGAAAAAATTAATAATTAATACTAGACCATCAACATATCAAGGTCAACAATAAATAGAAAATAAATAAAACAGTCATATAGGTTTGTTGTATAGACCTAAAATTTGACTGTCAGAAGTGACAGCTGCTAAACACATGTTTTTGCAGATCATATGGTTTGGCGTAGGATACATAATTTGGTCTAGTAACTTTTCAGAGCTATCAGCTGTGAAGCTGTCTGTCAGCACCAAAGAAGTCGTGTGAGACGTATAGAACCATATATGATGGTATAAACAAAATTATTAATGATAGTCGTAGAGTTGTTAAATATATAATATTTATCATGAATCTGACTGGTTAATATAAATACATTATCAACGTTAAATATATAATTATATTAAAAAATTTGCATGAGAAAACGAACAACATTATTTTAATCACAAGCCACAAGGAACTTTCTTGTAAAGTAACGTTAAATTGACCCTAGCAAAAAAAAATGTATACAAATTGTACACATATCTCATTTATACGTATACATGTAAATAAACAACAACTTGAAAAAGGTGAGTCCTCAAGACTTCTATCATCATTTATTTAAAGACTTCAATTCCTATTCCCATTTCACAAGAATACATATACACAAAATAATGAAGAGATTAGAAACTTGCAAGAGTACTTTAAAACAACAAGACAAACTTTTACCCTTTGAGTGAAAATTCGTTAAATAAATAATCGTTATCAAACCACAACATTAGACCTTATTATCGAGAATTCTATCCATCAATTCAAAAGTAATGTTCAAACAAAATATTAACAAATATCAATCTCAATAAAATAAACCTAAGTCACGATATTATAATCTTTGACTATTCTCAAACATTATGAAATTTAATATGGGTCTATGATTTTCACGATTATTAAGTTACCCATTTAAATAATTAATTATAAAAGTCCGAAAAGAGAATTTAGAAAGAGTTTACAAAAATAAGATATAATTAAGCCGAAAAGAAATTTGTTCTTAAATTTTTAAATATATGTAGCCACGGCTACGTACTTTTCAATGTAAGGCCAAGTCCAAGAGTGCTGGACATGTTCCATCCCAGCACTGTATATGCAAGAAAACCCAGATAACATGGAAGGAGAGGATCAAGGTGGGGGACACATTAGGATCACCAAGAGAGGGGATACGCGTAACAACATTAGCTTCTACAACAAACTCCAAACAACTGGAATGTTCTGGGCTAGATTAAAGCAGACATCTTTTCCTTCTTAAGTTCTTAGGAATGTTTTGTCTGTAGCGAACTCTAGTGGCCGTCGTTTGAATCTTGGTGGGCTCGGTCAGTCGATCACGTGGCGCAGTTATTCACGGTTGTGTTTCGTTGTCTTTCCGAAGAGATGTCCAGAGGCACTGGGATGGTGAAATGGGGTAAGTTTGTTTATTTCTCCGACTCATCTCTTCTTCAATTGTAGACAAATGCTACAAATCTCCCCCCTTGATATTCCACCCGGGGAAAGGATCAGGCCCCGACATCCTTGTGGTGACTTGGGCAGATGAAAGAAGAAGCTCCGGAAGCACTCCCTTAGCACCTCTTGCGGATCCATAACACCAGAGTTGATGTTTTTCCTTCCTAGTTTCTCACTATCAAAAGAACCTTGTAACGGGCTAATCTAGCTTAGCCCCGTTCAAATGTAAAACACGAACATTCTTGTGTTACAAACAAGTCGTCAAAAGTTAATAAATGAAATAATAGTGTTGAATGCTACGCCCATAACATTTGTGTGTTTGGTTACATACCTACTACACCAACTCTTCCGTCGAGTCTGATGCCCCGCTGAAAACAACAACATCGAGGGAACTGGCTGGGCGTGACCTCAGGCAAGAGCTCCGCGCCGGACAACGAACTTCAATCAACTGAAAGCGCCGTGAACAATGTTCGCCGACGCGAGTCGATGTTCCAGAATAAAAAAGATCTTTTCCCCACCTCTTCACCCCATCACGTGGGGTTCTCATGGTATATATCCGCTGGGCCGCTTGGAAGAAATACAGAATCCTGCTGGACACCATCAGGGCCGTTGGATCACAGCACACTCTCGTCACGTCGGCTAACTCATTGGATCAACGTAGAAATACAGTTCGGGGAGATGGATCCACGAGACAGGAACAAATTTCTGTAGTAGTCTATTGTACGACAGAATGTTTCATCCAATCTTCAAGTCAGGAGTTAAGACTGTATCACCTTAACTACAAGTTAGGAGTTAAGAATGTTTCAGCCAAACTTCAAGTCAGGAGTTAAGACAGTATCATCCAAACTACAAGTTAGGAGTTAAGAATGTTTCATCCAAACTTCAAGTCAGGAGTTAAGACTGTATCACCTTAACTACAAGTTAGGAGTTAAGAATGTTTCATCCAAACTTCAAGTCAGGAGTTAAGACAGTTTCACCTTAACTACAAGTTAGGAGTTAAGAATGTTTCAGCCAAACTTCAAGTCAGGAGTTAAGACAGTATCATCCAAACTACAAGTTAGGAGTTAAGAATGTTTCATCCAAACTTCAAGTCAGGAGTTAAAACTGTATCACCTTAACTACAAGTTAGGAGTTAAGAATGATTCATCCAAACTTCAAGTTAGGAGTACTGTTAGATGTTGTGAATATATAGAGATTAGGATTAGGTTTAGCTTATTTTATGGCCAGTTAAATATAGTAACTTATTCGTAAGCATTAGGAAATAAGCAGTGTCAATGTCTAGACACTGGCATAGCCCAACGGTAGCTTGCCAGGGGAAGAGATAGTTCATGTTATATGGAGGCCTGGGATCTATACCTAGTTAGGTACGATTGCCATTCCACGCGCTAGTGTTGAGTGGGTAAACTGTGGGCCGCTCCTGCTTCTCAGGATTGGCCCGTGGTTTTATTTATGTTGCTAAGCAGTACTACTCCCCTTTGGAGTATACAGCGTAGGAGCCGTTTCTGCCCCTCTGGCGCGGCTGGAGCTGTCATTTGTTACTCATGTATGAGTTGTGATATTGACCGCCCTTCAGGTGATCAAACTGTGGGACGTGTTCCCAACCGGGCATAGCCCGTAGGTTTAAATATACCTATGTAAATTGATTGAGCCTCTTGTAAGGGGTTTGGCCTGTATTCTAGGCCCTCGTTTATAACGGGACTTGAACTTGCCCTATGTAAGTCATAACTTAACGTGCGTGTCCAACATGCCTAGTGGTTAAGGGGCCTGTAATGTAACACTGTTGTCTGAGTTAATTCTTCTGGCGCCTCACGCCCCTTGTTGACCCAGACTTAGGCAATGTTACCTAAAATCTAACTTAGTTTGTATAGACTGTTCTTATTGAGATTACGTGCATAATCCTTGTCATGTATCATGTTATTTCAATAAATTGCATTACTTCTATATACATCATTTTTGGTTATTACTTCTGTATTTATATGTTTGTGCACCCGACCCCCTAAAGAAAAAAGCTGTCGGTGCAACCTCAAGTAGTTCAGGAGTCGCGACATCAACTTGACCCGCGTTGAACAGTAGGGCCCGCCTGCCCGGACAACTTGGGGTGCAGCATCTCCCAAGCACATTTTAACATGCTCTCCCGCTGCGTGTTTCTGTAAGTGACGTCATCGACCGGCCCACCACTTGTTCAAGTTCATCCACCGCTCTTCAACATCCCAAGGCAGTTGCTCGGAGAACAGCCATGGTTCCATACTAAGTCCAAGCCCAATCTTCCAGAAGCTCTCCACTTTGTCACGCGCCGAGGGTAGGAAAAGGGAAGGCGGAAGACATAAGGAGATGGGAGTACTCTAGGCTGCACAAAAAGAAAAGTAGTAAGCGTTCATAAAAGTTGACACTTCTTCCAGTCAGGATCACACTTCTGACTCATCACACGTGGTCTTCACTTTTATATTGAGGGTACCATCCTTTCTTTAACTCATAACACTACATTCCCGCTCTCATACGAGAACGTAACTACATTTATTAATTCACAGAAAGGTTTTTGGTAGACTACCAATGGCACACTAGAAAGCATTGTCACTCATAACCACCAAATATATTAATTAATCAAATGTACCATAATTAGGTTAATTTAGCTCACCAAAAAATAAAATTGTGGCCACGGTATCTACCGTCACTGTCTTCAGGGTTGCCTAGGCACGTACGTCAAACCCAAAGTCGCCTCTGGACAACAGGTCGGAGAGACAACGAAACACAATCGAGCATAACTGCGCGGCGTGATCAACTGACCGAGCACACCAAGATTCAAATGGCGGCCACTAGAGTTCGTTGCAGACATAAAATTTCTAAGAACTTAAGGAGGAAGAGATGTATTTTCTAATCTAAGCTTATCCCTTCCCTGGGGGATCCTAATATGTTCCCCCGCCTTGATTCTATCCCTCCATGTTCTCTTGGTTTTCTTGCATCTATAGTGCCGGGATGGAACATGTCCGGCACTCTTGGACTTGGCTTTACATTGAGAAGTACGTAGCCGTGGCTACATATATTTAAAAATGTAAGAACAAATTTATTTTCGGCTTAATTATATTTTATGATTTGTAAACTCTTTCTAAATTCTCTTTTAGGTCTTTTATAATTAATTATTTAAATGGGTAACTTAATAATCGTGAAAATCATAGACCAATATTAAATTTCATGATGTTTGAGAATAGTCAAAGATTAGGATATCGAGACTTAGGTTTATTTTGTTGAGATTGATATATGTTAATATTTTGTTTGAACATTACTTTTGAATTGATGGATAGAGTTCTCGATAATAAGGTCTAGTGTTGTGGTTTGATAACAATGATTTATTTAAGGAATTTTCGCTCTAAGAGGAAAAGTTTTATCTTGTTGTTTTAAAGTACTCTTGCAAGTTTCTAGTCTCTTTCAGTTGGAATGTGTGAGCACGTAGTTTCTTAATCAGTTTTGCTTTTCTGGGAGGTATGAGGATTTCGTTACTATTTATATATTTTGTTGGTAATTCCCATTGATAAGGTACATTTTTTACTTTCAGGAGTATTTTTCTCAGCATTGTTTGCTGCAGCATGAACCCTCTCTGATGTTTTTTTTGTTCTAAAACGACTTTACAGTTTGTTTCTCTTGGTGAGGAAGATGTAAGAGTAAGGGATTGAGGTATTTCCCTCAAGTCATTCCTTTTGAAAACGGGTAAAGCTAGAAGTTTCTGATCCTGTTCATTTAAAGTAAATTGGAATGGTAGAGCGTTAAAATTCAATGAATTCCGAAAATAGTTTTTAAACTGGTCTTGTGCAAAAAGGTTAGCACATATAGAGTTCCGCTTCAACTGTTTGTCGCTGAGCTCAAGGAAACTTTCATTTCATCTCATTATCCATTCTAAGCACCTAATGAAAAAATAATAAACTTAGTAATAAATATGTCCGTTCACATTAATATGCAAAAATGATGTGTTAATACAGTATGAAATGAGTAGGCGGCTTCAAAATAAAAATTATGATTGTATTTCAGTAACAATAATTGAACAAGAGTGGTACGAGATGAGCTATTTATTTATTTTTGTATCTGATGATACAATACTAGAATAGTTTAGTTAATATTTAAATAAAAATTAAGTTTTTGTATTTTTGTAAGGTTTACTGACACATTCGTGTTTGAGGTCTGGTTTTTTTAGATGTGTATGTAATATAGGCTTAGAAAAAATATCATTTTAATAAATGATAGATTATAAAGCTCAATGATAACAATATTTTCTATTACCTCTAAAAACTTTGAAAAAATCATATCATTTGAAGAAAATAAAAAATTAATTCTAATACATTGAATCTGCAGTGGCTGCAGAACCGGGAGGTACACAGGGACACTGCCCCCTCCTGGAAATAATTTTTCCCCTGTAGTAAATATGCCTTCTCCTAGATATACGTATTTCAAATCTCCTGATACTATCGAATATGAAGCTGAAAGATGACCTTAAATTAAACTCAAAATAACTGCTAGATGATTTCGATTTTGAAAAAATTGCTGGCGGAGACCAGTCCAAATATTTTCCAGGCGTGTCTGTAAAAACAAATCTGTCGAGGAGCACTCTAAATAGCTTCTAGAACAGAAGTGTCGAAATCGTTCGACCTTCAGGGCAGCATTGGACGTTTAAAATAATAATGGGTCCGCAATTCAGAAATATCAATATTGTCATCAACTTAAATGGAAAAATCTCAATTTAAAATCCTTACTATAGCAAAAATTAAATTAAAATTACACAAAATGTTAATACTTACCCCTTCTTTTTTNTTTTATATTTGCAGCAACTGTATGAGCAGCTTTAGATCTATTGTTGAAGTCACGTTCAAAATAGTTGACAAATGTGTATCGGTAAATGTGATCGTTCGGATTTTTGTTCCTTTTCATGAGTGAAAACACACTTGTGTGCTGACAAATATTGTACATACTTGATGTGCAAATTTATCCATTTTTGTAAATCGATCCTTAATGAGTAATAAGTAAAATTTTGTACACCAACCTTACTTAATATATTTAAGCAAATAATGACCAAATTCCAAATGTCATAATCTCAAATGTTGTATTCCTATTACTGTTTATAAAAAGACGTATTGGGTCACATTGTATGTTGGTTCATAAACAGGTCTGCGGGCCGCACAGAATAATGAATCGGGCCGCATATTTGACATGCCTGTTCTAGAGCAATCCGATCTTTTTTTAAGAGTTAAGGACCACTCCAAATATCATCTAGATGCATGTAATTTTGAAGAAATCTCATGTGAGGAGCACTACAAACTGTGTTTGAAAGTTATTGGTTTTCAAAAACTTTGCAATTAAAGAGAACTTCAAATATCGGCTAAAGGAATTTATAAAATAAATCCAGACGAGGACCATTTCAAATAACTTCTTAGAAAATCCTAATTTCAAAATACTAGCTGAAGACCACTTATAGAGCATATATCTTTTGAGAAAAACTCAGAGAAGGAGCAATCTAAATAGCTTATAGCAGCATTTAAATTTCGAAAAATTTTTCGGAGTAAAATCCCTTAAAATAGCTTACAGGAAATCAAAATTTGGAAAAAAAACCAGGGTGAGGTCTATTTAAAATAGCTTCTAAACTCTAAAGGCATCCGAATTTCATACATTTCCCAAAGGAGGACTACTTCAAATAGTTTTAAAAAATATTATGAGGGAGGACTACTTTAAATATCTTTTCAAAGATTTTAATTTCCAAAATAGAGGTAGGGAACACTCCAATTTAGTGATAGCGAAATCAGAGAGTGGGGGGTAGGGGTATGTCATTGGCTCTCTTGGACTAAATTAGCCTTCCTCTATTTGTATTTCATATCTAACTAATATTCTTGAAATTGAAGCTGGATTACTTGCATAGAATAGCTTATAATTGTATTCAATTTTCAAACATGTGCCAGGAAGGGGTCTCTTAAAATAGTTTCTAAATAAATCCAATTAAAAAAAACTGGCTGGAATGGATGTAAATAGATTACTAATAAACCACACACACACACACACACACACATATATATATATATATATTTAAATCCACATGCAAGAGTGTTTGTGTAAATCCATGATTTCTAGCCGAATGTATCACAAAGTTGATTTGCTTATGATGCATGCTCTTAGTATAGATTATAAATGTAAATAAGCAATATTTTAATGCTGATTTTAAATTATCACTATTAAAAAAAATCCAAACAACTGGTCCGTTTACATTAATCAAAATAATATGGGTCAAAGTAGGGCAGTAAAATATCAATATATTAATAATTTAATTTAACCTGCTTCGGTGGCCGCGTGGTCTAATGCGTTACTCTCTTGTTGAACTAGACTGATGAAGACGTGGAAGATCGAGGTTCAGCCCCAGTTGGGTGCAATTAGGGTGAGTTTTCCTAAATGGTTTTCCGCTCTCCTTCCACGCAAATGCGGGTACGTTTCCTCTAATTAAGCCTTAATAATACCTAACCCATTAATGTAATTAGTACATAGGCGTATAACCCAAACAGGCAGTGAGACGCAGTATTAAAAAAAATTAAAAATTAATCAATGACTACATATTTTGTATACATTTAATTTTTCATTTTTATTTTAGATGCACCTGACCTGGTTTATATTATCAATAGGAACAAAGTCATATTACTTAAAATAATATGTGTAGTGCAGTGTTTTCCAACCTTGAGGTCGTGGCGTGTTTAAGATGGGGTTGCAATGTTTTTGAGGTTATAGTTTTATATTTATTTTTAAATGATTATAAAGATTATATGTAAGTTCGAAATTAAAATATAAATGTAAGCGGTTAAAATAATAAAAACTGTTAAGTTATTTATTATTATTATTTTGCTATCCAGCTCTGGACAACTTCCAAAATATCGACCAGGCTTATTGATTCTCTTTTGTGACCTTTCAGTCCCTTTCATGTAAACATTAACTAATAAATTTAATAGAAATAAAACAAGTGTTGGTGAGCAAGCGGGTTTAACACTACTCTTGTTTGGTTTGGTTTGTTGGTAATGGAGAGGTCACTATTCGAATACCAGCCGAATGTACTAGGTGTGATTCTTCTAATTTATTTTCTCATTTTCCTCCACGAAAATAAAGGTATATTTTCTTTTTTAATACTATCTACCTCAATATGTAGCGTGTCAATCAGATTGATTGAACACCTACAAGAAAAAAGTTAACTATTTATCACTATTTGTGTAATTGGGTGCCACGTTGGAGTTATATCAAGATATTGAAGATAAAATACCTCAAAGTTATACTCTCTCATACAAAAAATACGTAATGGCCTACGTTCAACACGTGGTTAGTCAAAATAATAATTGTCTTTTGATCATTGCTGTTCTAAATATCAAAGAAGAGGACTAATATTATTATAGTTATGAATAAGATATGTGAAGGCATGCCCTTGTTATAAGTTGGGGTCAGATAAAGAACTTGCAGCCGACCATGCGGCCCTCAAGATAATTGAAAAAATATACATCTATATTATTTCTTTGCGTAAAAATAACAGTGAAAATCAAATAACTAAATTAATACTGATGCATTTTGATATAGGATATGTGTGTATAAACTCACCCACGGCCAGATGCCTGCAGATATCATTAACTCACTTCTAAAATCACAGGATTATCTATAATGGCGGCTCCACGTGGCGCAACACTCGCCTGTTCAGTAGAGAAGGAAG